>JANITW010134061.1:0-13462 GCA_027564335.1 Erythroxylum williamsii | reverse complement strand
ATGATATGAAACTCATCATTCCCTTGAAGTAAACTCCTTTACTTATATGGAGATAAATCGCAACACTACAGTCTAAATCATAATCAAGCGACCAACTTGATTATTCAACTATGAATCAATTAATTTAGATTCTTATAATATACATGTGTCCCATACATCTCTATGTATATGCATATTACTCAAAAAAGAATCTTGGTACCTTTTGACTAGATATATAATGCTCACACAAATAAAACCAAACTCTTTTGTGTTATTAATAATAAATATTTTCATTACAAAACTGTAACTGAAGAAAATAAAGTTACATTTAAATACACTTGTTTTCTAAGGCACTATATTTAAATAACTCCAACAAGATTCTATCGTCTGGAGGGTCAAAAATGGAGCAAATGATAGGTACAGACAAAACCAAATGAAAAAACAGACGAATGAGAAAAAGCAAATGAATGGGGCAAATTGTCATAACTTTCCTTACAGATATCAGATTTGTGTGTTATTTGGATGGTTCAAAAAAGAAATTCAAAATATACAACTATCAAGAAGACCTCAAAGACAAATTCTATCATCTGAAGGATAAAAAAAGAAACAGACGATAGGTACAAACGAAACTAAATGAAAAAGCAAACGAATGAGAAAAGGCAAACAAATGGTGCAAATTATCATAACTTATCATAAAAATATCATATTTGTGTATTCTTTGATGGTTTGAAAGAGGACTTCAAGATCTACAACTTTTAAGAAGACCTTAAAGATAGATTCTATCTTTTGATGGGTCAAAAATGGAGGAGAAAATAGGTATAGACGAAACCAAATAAAAAAACAGACTAATGGGAAAAGGCAAAAGAATGGGAAAAATTGCCATAACTTTTCCTAAAGATATCATATTTGTTTGTTCATTAGATGGTTCGAAAGAGTACTTCAGTATCTACAACTTTCAAGAAGACCTAAAAGACAGATTCTATCATCTGAAAGGTAAAAAATGGTGCAAACGATAAGTATAGGCAAAACCAAATAAAAAAGCAGACAAATGGGAAAAAACAAACGAATGGAGAAAATTTCCCTAACATTCCCTAAAGATATTAGATTTGTGTGTTCTTTGGATGGTTTGGAATAGGACTTCAAGATATACAACTTTCAAGCATACCTCAAAGATAGATTCTATCGTTTGAAGGTCAAAAATGGAACAAACGATAGTACATAAAAGGAGAAGTTTCGATCAACGACAAAAGAAGCAGAAGGTCAAACATAAACAATATGACGTCATCACAGATGAAATGATGTCATCACAGATGATACATTTTACAGACGATATGACATTATCATAGATGATATGATGTCATCACAGGCTATACATTTTTACAGACAATATGATGTCATCATAGACAATATGACATCATCATAGACGATACTATCTATACTCTTGAATATTTCCACTTATAAAGATCATAATTTTCAACTCCAATGTCCAAAATTCTCATGCTATATACCGTTGGAAAGCTAAAAGAATGATCTACAACTTTCTAGAAGAATATTTCACTAATTCAGCCTATATCAATCCATAATTTTCCTTGAATTCAGAATATAAATTTTACATTCATCCACCAATGTACCGCACCTAGTTCTCAACTTCATAACAAATTTTAAGATTCTTAAAGATAGAATTTAATTTTGATGACTTCGTAAGAAATGTAGCCATATGTTTCTAGTTTAATCCAAATTAAGAATGATCTTGTTTAGATAACTAGAGAAAACGTTGTGACTAAAACACTAAAGCATACTCCATGAACATTTCTACTTCATTTACTCCTCATTCTCAACTTCATTTCAAATCAATATCATCCATAAAAAAACTATAATCCATGATTAATTAGGAACACCAATAACAGAATATACACATATGTACATGTTCTTCATTAACTTACTACACAAATTCAACTTCATTTTTTTGTTTTCATTTTACTTCTAACTTTGACCTTAATTCTTTCCATTTCAAAATCTCTTATGCACCAAAAACACCAAAGCAAAACATGAATCTATCGACATTTCTCAGTCACTACTTTACTCTTGCCTATCATTTCTTGGTTCAAGAATTTTCATTCGGTTATTCTTTACTCATGACTAATCACCAAAATTTCTCATTTAATAGTTCTATCCCTCTAAAAAAAGTTCGAGGTCTAACATTTTTGCTCATGACTCTCTATCTCTCTCTCAAGTTTGTTCATTACATTTTTAAGTTTTCATAAGGGAAAAGTTCATGTTCGGACGTCAAGGGAAGATCTGGATTAATCTAGGCTAATTTAGGCAAATGTGCCTCTAAAAAGTTGTAGATCTTTCTTTTTTCTTTCCAACGATATATAGTATAAAATTTTTGGACATCTAGGTCAAAAGTTATGGTCCTTAAAAGGGGAGATGCTTAGGAGTATAAAGTAGTATCGTTTGTAAAGAAGTATCGTTTGTGATGACATCATATCGTCTATACAATTGTATCATCTGTGATGGCGTCATTCTTCTTAAGAGTTGCACCATCTTAAGTTGACTCCACTTCATCTTAAGTTGACTCCGTTTCGTCTTAAGAGTTGCATCGTCTTAAGTTGACTTTGCTTCATCTTAAGTTGACTCTGCTTTGTCTTAAAAGTTGCATCGTCTTAAGTTAACTTTGCTTAGTGTTAAGTTGACTCTGCTTGTCTTAAGAGTTGTATCGTCTTAAGTTGACCTAGCTTTGTCTTAAGTTGACTCCGCTTCATCTTAAGAATTGCATCGTCTTAAGTTGACTTTGGTTTGTTTAAGTTGACTCCGCTTCGTCTTAAGAGTTGCATAGTCTTAAGTTGACTTTGCTTCATCTTAAGTTGATTTCGCTTCGTCTTAAGAGTTGCATCGCCTTAAGTTAACTTTGCTTCATATTAAGTTGACTCTGATTCATCTGCTTTCTGCTTTGTCTGCTTTCTGCTTCCCCTACTTTTTACTTCGTCTGCTTTCTACTTATGTGACCTAAACTTCTTCTTCTGTATACTATTCGTCTGATCATATTGTCTACTCCATTTTTTTCCCTTCAAACGATAGAATCTATCTTTGAGGTTTTCATGAAAGTTGTAAATCTCGAAGTCTTCTATCAAAATGTCCTAAGATGATCTTAATTTGATATCCCAAATGACAGCTATGGTAATTGCCCCAAGATAGGTGCAATGTGATTGAAGTGAAAACCATGTTTGATTCCTTCAGCCATAACTTTGTTATGGGCTCCAAATGAGATGACTCTTGTCTCTAAATAAACCAAAGACATAGAGCCACAAATGTTTTGAACAAGTCAGATTGAAATTTCCAATTTGAGGTTTCCCAAAAATCTTTCCTGAAATATAAGAAGGGAGTTGTTTTGATGTTTGTCCTAGTGTGAGTTCGCCACCCTTGTGGAACACGCGTTCAGATGTCACTTAGGATGTCGGGCACGTGACCCATGAGGGCGGGGTATCCAACACTTATGGTATCAGAACAACTAGGTTTAGGAGTATCCTAGGCATGAAGTGGGTAATCTAAGACATGAAATGAACATGCATTGTTTTAAAGTGAATAACTTGCATTGTTTTGAATTGTTTTACAAGATTTGAAATTGTTTTATATGATTTAAATTATTTTACATGATTTGAAACTATTTTGCATAAACTAAATATTTTCAATGGTTTTAAACTGAAGGAGTGGAAAATGCCACCTCGAAAGAGAACTCAAGGAGATGTGACTCGATCTTACTCTCACCAAGGGAGCACGAATGAATCCTATGTCCCACAGGATGGGGGGACACATTCTGCTTCAGATCCTGAGGCACCTAGTGTGCAACATGAGGTACCTCCACTACCTCCTCTTATGTCTCAAGCAAATTCCTTGGATCCACGTTTCTTTCAAGCATTTGCTCAGGCTTTTACATATGTCATGGGCGAAGGATCACAAGTTTCGATGTAAGCTCCAGTGGAGATCAGTGGGTAGTATTATAAGCTCCGCAGGTATAGGGCAGTAGATTTTAATGAAACTACAAATTCAGAAGAGGATGAAGCCTAGTTGAAGAGGAACGAGAGGTGTCTAATTTAGATGAAGTGCTCTGATGAGGAGAAGCTAGATTATACAGTTAGTTTGCTACAAGGGGATACACTTCATAGGTGGGAATCAGTGCCCCATAATTAGGATATACCTCCAATGTTGTTATAGAGAGACTTTTTGGAAGCTTTCAGGAGGAAGTACTTCTCGAGGGTCTATATCTAAGAGAAAGCTCCTAAACCTTACACAGAGGGACACGAGTGTGAGTGAGTATGAGCTAAAGTTCACCCAGTTGTCATGATGTGCGGCCAACATTGTTTCTAATGAGGAGGATAAGTGCCACAAATTTGAGGGAGGACTGTATTTGGGGATCAAAGAGAAAGTCTTGATCCACAATTTCTATGACTACCAACAACTGGTAGATGCTGCACTCCAGGCTGAGAAACTGGAAAATATAAAGAATGAAGTGAGCAGGAAGAGAAAGAATAGGGAGCATTCTTCTAGGAAGGGAATGAGTGCTCCATTGCTTGAGAGGAGTACAAGGAGTTACCATACTCAAAGTGAAGTGGGAAGTAGTAGCCCTACCAAGAACAAGCAGGCAAGGGAAATCACAGGGAAAACCTCAAGTGTAAGAGGCACTGGAAGGACAGGAAGGAGCAGATACACAAACCCTCAATGTGAGCATTGTGGGAAGCTTCACAAAGTAGAGTGATTTAAGTTACTTGGAGCATGCTTTTGATGTGGAGAGAGGGGACACATGATCAGGGATTGTCCCCAAGCAACAAAATAAGAGGGGTCGCAGTTGCAAGCCCCCAGGAGAGCACAAATAGTGAAGACCAGATCAATCACTGAGGTGGGTAGTTTTGGAGCTATAAAGAAGGCTATTACTTTATGGAGACCAAAGGGTTAGGTGCCAGCTAGGGTATTTGCTATGACTAGAGAGGAAACTGTAGTCACACCTAAAGTTGTTAGGGTATGGCTCACTTATTCAATTCTGCAGTATATGTGTTGATTGATTCTGGCTCCACGCATTCATTTGTTTCTGTAAGCATGACATTACATGATGTTGATTTGAGGCATTTGGGTAGTCCTTTGATTATTAGTACTCCTCTAGGGAGGAAAGTGATTATAAGTCAAGTGTATAGAGATTGTGAATTTTTCTTTGAGGGTACTCAGCTGGTAGTGGACTTACTACCCCTAGATCTAAAGGGGCTAAATGTCATAGTGGGAATGGATGTTATGGAAAAGTATCATGTGAAGCTAGATTGTGGCCTTAAGGAGGTGGAATTTGATCTAGGCAATAGTGAGAGGATGATTTTCAGAGGGGATAGGAAAACACCATCACCAAGAATTATTTTAGCTTTGATGGCTGACAGGATGATGGAAAAGGGGAGTGAAGCCTTTTTGGCATATGTTATGGATACTAATGTGAATGAAGGGAAGTTAGAGAATTTTCCAATTATGAGGGAGTTTTCAGATGTGTTCCTAGAAAAATTACCTAGTTTTCCACCAATGAGATAAATCGAGTTTGCCATCAACTTGATTCCCGATACCGCACTCATTTCTATACCACCCTATAGAATGGCTCCAGCGGAGTTGAAGAAGCTTAAGAAATAGTTAGAAGAATTGCTAGATAAGGGATACACAAGACCGAGTTCATCACTCTAGGGAGCATCGATTTTGTTTGTTAAAAAAAGGATGGAATATGGCATATGTGCATTGATTATCGGAGACTCAACAAGGTGATTATTAAGAATAAGTATCCTCAACCCTGGATTGATGACCTATTTGACCAGCTACAGGAAGCAAAGGTCTTCTCCAAGATTAATCTCAAATCAGCTATCATCAGCTCAGAATTAGGGAGTCTGATGTAAACAGGAAAGCCTTCAGAACACGATATAGGCATTACTAGTTTCTAGTTATGCCTTTGGACTGATTAATGCTCCATCTGTTTTTATGGATCTTATGAATAGGATCTTCAAGGAATATCTAGATCAGTATGTCATAATGTTTATTGATGACATTCTGGTATATTCTAAGAGTGAAGGGGAACATGAGGAACATCTTAGGATTGTGTTACAGAAATTGAGAAAGAGGAAACTTTATGTCAAATTCAACAAATATGAGTTTTGGCTTCACGAAGTGATATTCTTTGGGCATGTGATTTCCAATGATGGGGTACATGTTAATCCAAGGAAGGTTGAAGCTGTAGTGAATTGGCGTGTACCCAAGACAATGACATAGGTGAGGAGTTTTCTAGGTTTGGTAGGATATTACAGGAGATTCGTTAAGAGATTTCTATGATACCGACTCTGATGACTAAGTTATTGAGGAAGAATAAGAAATTTATCTAAAATAAGAAATGTCAGAAAAGCTTTGAGGAGCTCAAGCGTAGATTGACAAGTGATCTAGTTTTGATTCTGCCTACTAGATATGAGGGTTATATCGTGTACAGTGATGCGTCAAGAAAGGGTCTAGGTTGTGTAGTGATGCAGGGAGACAGGGTGATAGCTTATGCTTCACGACAACTGAAGCATTATGAATTAAATTATTCGACCTATGATTTGAAATTGGCAGCAGTGATTTTTGCCTGGAAGGTTTGGAGACACTATCTATATGGAGTTCAAACGAAGATTTTTACAGATTATAAAAGTTTTAAATATTTGTTGAGCCAAAAGGAATTGAACTTGAGACATAGGAGGTGGTTAGAGTTGCTTAAGGATTATGACCTGCCGATTAAGTACCATCCAGGAAAGGCGAATGTGGTAGTGGATGGCTTGAGCAGGAAATCCTCTATAGCTCATGTTCAGACAGTTTATTTGTAGCTATTGGAAGGGATGGCTAAGCTTAGGATAAGTTTGAAACAGGAAAAACCTGAATGTATTGTTGCTACTTTCAGAGTGAGATTGATACTCAGAGAGAAGGTTAGGGAGTTGCAAGCATAGGATGTAGAATTGAATAAGCTTCGAGAAGAAATTCAAAATGGCAGGAAATCTAAAATGGTATTGAGGGATGATGGACTGTTGGTTATAGGAAGCAGACTTTGTATCCCAAATGTCAAGAAAGTAAAGGATGAAATACTGGATAAGGCACACAATGCACCTTATGCCATACACCTTGGTAGCACTAGGATGTATAGAGATCTGAGAGAGCATTTCTAGTGGAAAGACATGAAAACGGATGTAGTAGAGTATGCAAGTATCTAGTGTGTTAGCAAGTCAAGACTGAACACCAGACACCTTCAGGCAAGTTAAGGCCATTGTCCATTCCTGAGTGGAAATGGCAACAGGTAACCATGGATTTTCTTATGGATTTTCCCAAGACCAGTAGGAAACATGATTTCATATGGGTTATTGTTGATCGGTTGACAAAGTCAGCCCATTTTTTGGAAATTAAACAAACTGATTCTCTACATGTACTAGCAAAAAAGTATATCGATGAGATAGTGAGACTACATGGGATTCCGGACTCTATAGTTTCTGATAGAGATCTTCGGTTTACTTCGAGATTTTTGGGGAAGCTTACAAAAGACACTAGGGACCAAGTTGAATTTTAGCACAGCTTTTCACCCCCAGACAGATGGTCAATCTGAAAGGACCATTTGGACACTTGAGGGAATACTTAGGACATGTTTGATAGATTCCAAAGGAGCTTGGGATAAACATTTGCCATGTTTGGTCGAATTTGCTTACAATAATTCATACCATTCGAGCATTCAAATGGCTCCTTATGAAACACTGTAAGGAAGTAGATGTAGAACTCCTATATGTTGGGATGAAAAAGGAGAAAGAAAACTAATAGGACTAGATTTGATTCAGATGATAGTTGACAAGGTCAAGTTAGTTAAACAAAGGCTTAAAGTGGCCCAGGATATAATGAAAAGTTATGCTAATGCACACCAAAAAGAGATGGAGTACAAAGTCGGTGAGAAGATCTTTCTTAAAATGTCTCCTTGGAAAGGGGTCATGAGGTTTGACAAGAAGGGCAAGTTGAGTTTGAGATATGTGGGTCCTTATGATATTCTTGAGAGGATTGGACCGCTAGCCTATAGGTTGGTGTTGCCACCAAAATTGTCACAGATACATGACGTCTTTCATATGTCCATGTTGAGAAGGTATAGATCAGATCCCTCCTACATCATTCAGACCACTAAGGTTCAATTGAGAGATGATTTAAGTTATGAGGAGTTTCCAGTGGAGATTTTAGACATCAGGTCCTCAGGAATAAGGCAATTAAGCTAGTTAAAGTCATGTGGAGAAACCATTTCGTGGAAGAGGCCATATGGGAGCCCTTGGAAGCCATGAGGGACAACTATACACACCTCTTCAATGACTCAAGTAAGAAATTTTGAGGACAAAATTCTTTTAAAAAAGGGAGAAATGTTAGCCCCTGAAACTTTTTTTATAAATAAGCATGATTAAATTAAATTTGGGGTCTCAGTAGATTAATATATGTTGGAATTAATAAGCTTGTTAATGTGGGTAAGATAATATGATATAGGTTAAGGGAATTGAAGTATTAAAGTAGTAAGAGTGTGTAACGGCAAATTTGGCAAGTCTCATAAGTTTAGAAACCATAAGGCTTTTAAATGAAGGGCAAGATGAGCATTGTGCAATCATTAAGGGTATAAAAGGAGAAGATGAAGGGTGGGCTTGATTTGGAAGGAGCCAAAAACGTGATTGAAGAAAAGAGAAGAGAGAAGCAAGAAAAAAGAGAAAAAGAAGAGAAAGAAGAGAGTTATGCTAGGGTTTGATTTTTCTTAATCTTAAAGAGTGATTTTGAAGTGAGCAAGAAGGGGAAAAGGTTGAGGAAGATAACAGCTTCCTTTTGAGCCCAACATCTCTTCATTGGGTGACGGTTTAAGGTAGGAACATTTTAATGCTTTGGATTTTGGAAGGGTTTTGGTTCATGAAGTTTAGGAAATGCATGGGTTTGGGTACTCTAGGATCAATTTTAGTGAATGCATTATATGGATCTTCAATTTTGTAACCCTTTTGAACTTAAAATTTTTGCCTATGAAAAGAGAATCAAGAAAGAAAAGAGGAGCAAGAGGAGAGGCACATTTGAGCAAGTTATAAGCAAGAAATTCAAGGTGGGTTTCAGTTTTATAATTAAGTAATAAGTCATTAAAGTTTCTTTCAAGAAATGACAATAAATGATTTTCAACTACTTTATTCATGTGCATTTATTGTTTTTGTAAATGTTGTAAAAATATGCTACATGGTTGTATATGAATTATGTTAATTGTTGATGAATTAAATGATGGAAATGATTTTTGAAAGAATACTAAGTTTACTAAATCAAGTTTTGAAAATGCATATGAAATATTTTGAGCTCATGAAATGCAAGTTTTCAAAAAGTGTCATTTTGGGCAACAAGTTTACAAGTAATGAAATATGTGTTATGTGAGTTTGGGGTAGTCCCTCAATAATGTCACGTGCATGTTGACCAAGTTATAGGCTTCTTCTGCCTTCCCACTTGTAACACAGAACTCCTTTATAGACTCTCTCAAGTTTACGGCTACACATGACCATTATGTGAAAATGTGTAGTGCATCATGTTTATGGATCTACCCAAACCGTTTCAATATGCTATGTGGTCATGATAAGTGGGTAACAATGATGCATACACATTTTGCATAAACATGAATTTCTGCATTGGAAATGACTTTATAAATGGTTTTGCTTGTTACCAATTATAAAATTGTTACCCACAGGTTTTAAGCTCACCCACCTCCCACCACATTCTCCTCCCCTATATCCAGGTGATGAGCAAGATATCGAGTAGTCAAGGGTCAAGGCATCACTTCAGTTTTTATTTATTTTGTATTTGAAACAAATCTTATAAAGCAAGACTTTAGTTGCATTTTGAGCAACTCATGATTCATGTATTTTTTGCATTTTGGGATTTTGAGATATTAATGTACGTGCAGTTTGAAATACCCACTAATGCTTTGTAAAACTCTTATCTTTTGATGCAAATGGAATATGATTGCATTTTTGCTCATGACTCTCTCTCTCTCTCTCGAGTTTGTTCATTGCATTTTTAAGTTTTCATAAGGGAAAAGTTCATGTTTAAATGTCAAGGGAAGATCTAGATTAATCTAACCTGATTTAGGCAAATGTGCCTTCTAGAAATTTGTAGGTCTTTTTTTTAGCTTTCCAACTATATATAGTATAAAATGCTTGGACATCTGGATTGAAAGTTATGGTCCTTAAAAGGGGAGATGCTTAGGAGTATAAAGTGGTATCATCTGTAAAGATGTATCGTCTGTGATGACGTCATATCGTCTATACAATTGTATCGTCTGTGATGATGTCATTTGTCTTAAGAGTTGCATCGTCTTAGGTTGACTTTGATTCATCTTAAGTTAACTCCGCTTCGTCTTAAAAGTTACATCGTCTTAAGTTGACTTTGCTTCGTCTTAAGTTGACTCACTTTGTCTTAAAAGTTACATCATTTTTTAAGTTGATTTTGCTTCGTCTTAAGTTAACTTCTCTTCATCTTAATAGTTGTATCGTCTTAAGTTGACTTTTCTTCATCTTAAGTTGACTCTGCTTTTTCTTAAGAGTTGCATCGTCTTAAGTTGACTTCACTTCGTCTTAAGAATTGCATGGTCTTAAGTTGACTCTAATTCGTCTGCTTTCTGCTTCGTCTATTTTCTACTTCGTTTACTTTCTGCTTTGTCTACTTTTTATTTTGTCTACTATTTGCTTCGTCTACTATTTGCTTCGTCTACTTTTTGCTTTGTCTGCTTTTTGCTTATGTGACCTAAACTTCTTCTTCTGTACATTATTCATCTGATCATATTGTCTGCTCCATTTTTGACTCTTCAGATGATAGAATCTATCTTTGAGATTTTCATGAAAGTTGTAGATCTCAAAGTCTTCTATCAAAATGTCCTAAGATGATCTTAATCTGATATCCCAAATGATAGTTATGTCAATTGCCCCAAGACAGGTGCAATATGATTGAAGTCAAAACCCTGTTTGATTCCTTTAGCCATAACTTTGTTACGAGATCTACAAATGAGATGACTCTTGTCTCTAAATAAACCAGAGACATAGAGTCTCAAATGTTTTGAACAAATCAAATTGAAATTTCTAGTTTGAGGTTTCCCATAAATCTGTCCTGAAATAGGAGAAGGGAGTTGTTTTGATGTTTATCCTAGTGTGGGCTCGCCACCCTTGTTGAACACACGTTCAGATGCCACTTAGGATGTCAGGCACATGACCCACGAGGGCGGGTGCCTAACATTCAGTCATGATTATAGCAAATGGGCCATAACCATGGGTCATGTCTTAGGCTTCTTTCAAGATCACGACAAATGGGCCACGATCGTGGGCTGTCTCCAATGCTTCTATCACGATCATGGGGTGTTGTTTCAATCCAAATGTCTTTGAAACTTTTTTGTTCTTTGATGTTGACCCTGAAATACTAACAAACACATTGAGGTACCTCAAAGACATAATAATTAAGTTCTAATGCTTATAATAACCCATAAAAACATTTAAACACAAAAAGTTCACAAACTAACACAATTCTACTAAAAACATATACTAAACATTTGAATAAACAGATAAACACATATCAAACTATACCCTAAAATACGATGCATTTTACACATATCAATGCAATTCCTATTCCTCTTTCCTATTTAGGAATGCGTAATTCCTTCTATATAATCTTTGCTCCTTAAGAGTCCTAAAATTTTCTAGCCCACAAAAAATATTCTTTATGCACTTTTCAAGCTCCTCAACTAACCTTTTAGGTAAACAAATATGGGCAGTCCAATGGATGCTCATGTTTCTTAACACTGAAGATATCAATTATAGTCTACATTTAGCATATAGTAACTTATTCTACAACTTGTTAATTCTCCTTTTAAACTTCTCCAATAGTGTAATGCAGTCAGTATATGTATGTTTTATGGTAATTATAAGGAAGCTAAGATCTAAATGGAGCCCATTTAATGGCTAATCCTGTTATACTACTTAACTATTTAAATTTTGGATATTAAAGGAAATGTATAAACAACTCTTCTCCTTATTCTTTCTTAGCCCTAACAGTTTTGAGAATATATTGATTATTTCCATTATAAGATTCAGGGATTAGGAACATGTAACATAAAATATTAACACATCATCAATAGGGGCTCCGATGTATCCTTAGCTCCTTACATCTATAATGAAACTTTGATCTGTCATCTCTTCTTATGTATTAATCAAACATATTATTAAGCACTTCAATTACCAAGGTGGAAAGATAAGGGGATAGAGGGTATCCTTATCTGATACCCTTAATGCTCTTAAATAAGCCTTTTAGGGGCCCTATTCAATAAGATACTATATGAGATAGATAAAATGCAAGATTTAATCCATTCTATGAAAAAAGATGGATATGGGCACTCTAATGGATGCTCAGGTTCCTTAACACTAAAGATATCAATTATAGTCTACACTTAGCATATAGGAACTGTTGGATCGGAAAAACAAAGCATGCTATATTTGAAGAAACGGTAGATTTTAAAACTTTTAAAAAATCATTACTTGCAACAGAAGCAATGAATCCAAATCATCATGCTAATCCATACATGATATGGTATAAGGATAATAAAACATAAACAAGATTAGGAGTATTACCGACTCCTTTGCTACAGCTTTAAATCCTCGTTGCGCTATCCTCTACTTCTTGTATCCAAATCCTTTGCCTTTGAATCTTTTCCTTTGGCAATCTACTTTCTCCTTGTTGTTGTATCCTCAACCAATTAGACTTACCACTTGTTCTTCAAGGACAATTAGGTTAACAAAATCCTTTGATGGGAAAGGAGAAGAAATATTTGGAGGACATTTTCTTAGAAGAAGAACCAAAAACGAAACTCTTTCAATTGGTATTTTTGGTTCTACCTTTCATGAAAGGAGAGAAGGTGTCAAGAACATGCAATATGTCTTTCTTGCCTCTCAATTTCGGTCATGCATTAATGGAAGAAGAGAGAGGCATCCAATGCATCACTTTTTGCATTAATCAATCATAAAATTGCCAATAAATGAGACTCTCTTCATTTATCTTTAAAATGGCTATATGAAAAGGCTATAACCTAAAATTGAATAACCAATTTTGGTTTTGGCAAGAAGAAAGAAGGAAGATGATCCATCTGATGTACATCTTTCATCTTTAATCTAATGAATGCAAATAGGTTACATGCTAACATTAAAAGATAACCATTAAACTATTTTATGGTAAGTTCATAACTCCATTTAATGATAATAAACCATAATAAAGACCATCTTTGTTTTAGTATTTTAATGTCAACTGTGTAGCTTCACATTTTACCTAACAAAACCGAAATTGCTACTTCTCCTTTTAAAAAAATTGTTTTAATATAATTAATCTAATTAATTACATTAAACCAAAATCTAGCCCATTTCTAAATGTACAT
>JANITW010133957.1:0-13480 GCA_027564335.1 Erythroxylum williamsii | reverse complement strand
CGAATTAAGAGTCAAAAAGTACATTAACAGCCATGAAAGTGTAGCCAATTTATATGATAAACTTGGGTTCAATCAGTGGTGTTCCAAATGCATCCGGATAAATCTCTAGGTCCAGATGGTCTTAATCCAATTTTTTTCAAAGGTTTTGGAATTTGATTGGGGATGATTTTTTCCATGCTGTAGTGGATTGGCTCAATAGAGGTGAATTCCTGTTAGGACTAAATGATACTATAATAGCTCTGATTCCAAAATGTCCTAATCCTCAATCAATGAAAGATCTCAGGCCTATTTCTTTGTGTAATATGTTGTACAAAATTATTTTGAAGGTGTGGGCCAATTGTCTAAAACTTGTTTTACCCGATATTATCTCAAAGACGTAGTCGGCTTTTGTGCCTAACAAGCTTATTACTAATAATGTGTTGGTAGCGTTTGAAGTGATTCATCATTTAAAGACTAAAACAAAAGGTCATAAGGGGGATGTTGCTTAAAAAATTGATGTCAGTAAAGCCTATAATTGGATGTCATGGGATTTTTTGGTGGGGATGATGGAAAGGTTGGGTTTTAGTGCGAAGTGGGTTAAGTGGATGATGCTTTGTATGTCTACTGTGGAATATTCACTGGGGGTTAATGGTAGATTAATTGGGCCTATTCATCCGAGCAGCGGGTTAAGGCAGGGGATCCACTTTCCCCATATCTGTTCATTATTGGAGCTGAAGGGTTGTCAGCTATGATCTAGGCGTAGGAAAGATGTGATAATATTCATGACTGTAAGGTGGCTAGAGGTGCTCCTTCAATTTCTATTCTTTTTTTTTTTCTGATGATAGTTTTTATTTTTTAGAGCAGATACATCTGAGCCTTTAAGAATAAAAGAAACAATTCGTAAATATGAGACTTTATCTGGTCAAGCGATTAATTTTGACAAATCAAGTATTTTATTCAGTTCGAATGTTGGTATTGATAGAAGAGCTGAGATTTGTGGGATTTTAAATGTTTTTAATCCTTTAAATACGAGGAGATACTTAGGTCTTCCATTTATGATTGGCAGGAGCAAAAAAAATTATCTTTGGTTTTCTAAAGGAAAAACTATGGGCTAGATTGCAAGGGTGGCAAGGAAAATTGTTGTCTAGGGAGGGGAAAGAAATCTTACTAAAATTGATTACTTAAGTTATTCCTACTTATTATATGAGTGTTTTTAAACTTTCGGTTTCTCTTTATGATGAATTAGAAAAGATGATGAATTCTTTTTGGTGGGATGCGAAAGGTGATGGGTCGCAGTGTTTGCATTGGTTTAGATGGGAAAGAATGTGTATCCCGAAAAGTTTAGGTGGCTTGGGGTTTAAATGCCTTAGTGATTTTAATCATGCAATGTTGGGGAAGCAAGCTTGGAGGTTGATAAATTTTCCTAATTCACTAATCAGCAGGATCTTTAAAGCTAAATATTACAGACACTCTGATTTTCTTTATGCAAATATTGGCTTTCGCCCGAGTTTTACATGGCAGAGTATTTGGGAGGTGCGTGAGTTGTTTGATAAGGGCTATAGGTGGATAGTGGGGGATAGAAGATCTATTAATATTTGGAAGGACAGGTGGATCAAGAGTTCAAAGAGTCGTCTAATTGAATCTCCTATTATTCCTGGCTTGGAGGATATGCGTGTTTGTGATCTTTGGTTTCCTAGGAGTAGGTTGTGAGATGTGGAGCTGGTAGAATCTCTTTTTTCATATCAGGATACCAAAAATATTATGTTTGTTGTAGTTTCTGATGAGGGTGTGATAGATAAAAGAATATGGCATTACTCAAATAATGAAGATTATTCTGTTAAATTGACTTACTTTGTTGCTCGTAGTTTGAAGGGGACAATGGATAGTTTTGAAGGAGGCTTGGAGAAGTGTGGAACTGATGTTAGATGAGGGTGTGTCCTTATCGGATTGGATGATAGGGTGGTCAAATAATGCCACAGAGGAGGAGGCACAACGAAAGGCAGCGGGTTTATGGCCGATCTGGTCGGTGAGGAATGTTATTGTTTGGTGATCAATTGATAGGAGAGAGTTAGGTCGATTGGTAGTGGACAGGATTCAAATGGTGGAGAGTTAGAGTGAGGTGCAGAGAAAGAGAGGGGAATCAGGTGAGAGACAAAATGCTAGGGAAAGTAGTTTGACTGGGGAGAGGGATAGGGTGGTTAGGTGGGTTGCTCCAGCAGAAGGGTGGGTAAAGTGTAACATGATGGGGCAGTTTTTCAAGATCAGTGTTTTTTGGGATATGGAGTGGTGATTCGTGACTTTAATAGTTAATTTCTGATTGGCTTTTCAGGTTTACGACCTAGCTATGGGTTGCTCAAAGAAGCAGAGGCGGTGACTTTGAGATCAATTCTGAGACTTTTAAGTTTGCCTTGAGTCAATATCAACTCCTCTCTAGTTTAATTAACATATCAATGTTTCCTGATATGGAGCTACTAAGTTCTTTGACTTCAGATTTAATAGCTTCCATCGTCACTAAAGACTTATACGACTTGAATATCAAATTTGGATACTAAGTTCTCCAATCACAACATCTTTAAACCTCAATTCTCTTACCAGATAGTTAGTGAATTTAAAGGGGGTATTGAGGGAATTATCAAACATATTCAAGAACAACCTTATGGGAATGTGTTCTAAATAGAGGGGTGGCTAAAGAGGATCCAAGACTGAAAAAAAATTACCCAGCAAGAATTGACCATAACTTTATCTAGGAAATGATAGCCATTTGGTTATTACTCCAAGTAAATCAGTTGCCTTTGCAATGGAGATCATAAAACATGTGAGGGATGTGTAAATACTTCGATCAAAATTAATGGGCTTTGGTTATAAGATATCCTTCACATTCATATGAGAATATTGTGTTATTAAGATTTTCCAACATTAATAAGCGAGCAGAGATATTTGACCCAAATTTAGCAATATCATTCTAAAGGTTTTTCCTCGACACATAGATGTTAAAGATATAAATCAATATTAATTTTGTCTTAGCAAATGAAAGAATAAAGGTTAGACAAAGATGTTTAAGTTGATTATAATGAAAGTATAAGCCACCAACTTTGTTAAAATTGTAGGTTACCATAATTTTGACATTGTAATTTGAAGAATGGTTGCCCAAAATCTATCATTTTTTATTCATAAAAGATAGTCGCTTGCATAAATTATGCTATTTTATTTTTTAAAAAACCCATTAATAAAAGGTCATTTGGTGTTAAAAAAGTCCTTGATAATTTTTTATTTAGAGGAACAATTCAATCCTTTTACATTCCAAGCAATAATAAATATTAGGAGTTTAAAGTGGAAGAGTTGGTTAGAGCCTTTTTCTTAAGCTTACTTCTAGATTTTCTTTTAGATAGTAAAGTATCAATTGCATCCTAAGCCTTAACCACCAAAATTTTGTTAAATAGAGCAAACAATTTCAACAGTAATTAAGTTGTGAATTATGGAAGGTTAATTTGTGGTAGGTCCGGTAAAGACATATAGAGTAGATAATGAGTTTATAATCACCATAGCAACCTTTGAAATATGAGACTAAAGAACTATATTTTAATTTCCTAGGAATTGGCTTGGATAGTGTCCATTAGTTCCCTATATTCAAAGCAAAAGAACCTAAGAAAAAAAGACAAAAAAGTTTAAGTTCCTACAGGAAGGTTAGTAGAGGAAAGACATGAGAAACTAACATAAAAAAAACAGTGGAAAGTAGGGGGAAGGATAGAGAAATTAGGGAGAGTAAGAGAAGAAGGGTAGCATGAAGGAGAAGAAATGAACAAAGGAGGAGAGAGGTAAGTGGATAAAAGAGGGATAAGAGTGGAGGCAAATGGATGAAAGTCTCTTTAATAAAGAGAAAGGGGGATAAAGCTAGTAGACATATTTAGAATTGAAATAAATTTGTGGGAGATTTCAGGCCAGGAGAGTCTTGTCCAAAGGAGATTTTCCACAACAAAGGCCCAAAAGAGAAAATATGAAATTTCTTTAATTTCCTTATCTTTTGTATATTTAAAATAATCGTTTGCAACATCATAACAAATTAATTTGACTTGTTTGGTCTTCTCATATATGAATAGTTAAAACTCCCACTAAATTTACAAGTTTTAAAAAAATTGTATAACATAACTTAAATTGCAATAAATAAAACTTTCAAAGAAACTAATAAGCTTATACAAACTTTAGCTTTGTGATGCTTTCATAATTTTTTAAGAATAAAAATTGATGAAGTTATAATAATTATTCCTATTTAATTTATCTTCCACTTTGGTAATAATATTTCTTATTTAGTAAAAGTATCACTCCACCTAATATAAAATATGGGTTTGCTTTCTTTTTCTCCTAACTCTTTATCAACGAACCTATGTTGTGATTAAAATGCTAGTTTCTTTTCATACTATAGTTTATAATATCAAAGAAACATTGTTTTATCTTCTTTGATTTCATCTAATTATATTATCAAGTATATATTTTCCAAAAGATACAATTTTATGGAATCAACATGAATTTAACCTTCATTTATTGCAGTGCAAGCTATCTGATAGTTATCCAAAATAAATAAAATGTATTTAGTTAAAGTAAGTTTTAAATCTTAAATTATATTTATT
This sequence comes from Erythroxylum williamsii, assembly GCA_027564335.1. Classification (NCBI taxonomy): domain Eukaryota; kingdom Viridiplantae; phylum Streptophyta; class Magnoliopsida; order Malpighiales; family Erythroxylaceae; genus Erythroxylum; species Erythroxylum williamsii. Next base: position 8,876 of record JANITW010133957.1, on the reverse strand, counting down.
TCTTACATCAATGGTAGAGAATTGTGATATAATTATAGATCTTAAGTCACTATTAAGTAGGATTGTATAGGTTTCATTCCAACTCGAGAATTTGAAAAATTTTCAAACCATTGCAAATGTCGTAGATTCAAAAAATTCAATCTATAAAACAATATTAAAATAACTTTTTTTGTTTCACATTGTTTTGAGAATTTGGTACAATATGAATTGGATCATATAATATACTCAAATGCCTTTATGAAATAATCAAATAGTATTTAACACATAGACGGAGAATAAAACATGCAAAAGGTAATAAGATAAGCAATGGTAGAATTAAATTCAATTATTTACCACCCAAACTTAAGCTAACATTTAGTAGAAGTTTTTTATATACTAAAGATAAATTTACAAATGATATCACATGTACATTACTACAAAAATAAAATATATGTCTTCAAACGTTCAATAACTAGTTAAAGTAAGACATAAAACAACCTTTTGTTTATATAGAAGTTTATAACTCAATTTTATTAGTATTCTAATATTATTCTTTTAATGATGTTGTTAGTCTCTAATGATACCTAAGAGGAAGGTGAATTTAGTGTTTCTAAAATTTAACAATTTTTCTAACTAATGCACTCCACTAACAAATCCATATAAATAAGGATGAGAAAATTGTTTAATATATACCAATTAAATAATTGAACAGTAATTTTGAGAGGTTAAGGAAGATAGAATACAAACTAATTTGTAGTGATTCAGTAAACAAACTTTACGTATGTTCACTCTTAAGATTCTTTTTAGAATTTTATTATAATTTTTCTTTCAAAACAAAAAATAACTTGTGTAAAATCTTTTTTTGAAAAAGAGGAACCTTTTTACAATCTTCTTCCAAAGATGAAGAGGAACATTAATCTCACTTTGATCACCCTTGAGTACAATAATATAATATCCCAACTAAATCTTATAACTCAAAGTACTTGATAATTTCAAAAAGGCTTACTCAGTCAAATATGAAATAACGATGCTCAAATGATTGAAAAATATTGAAAAATATGTATAAAATATACTAAAACACTTCTTGATGCTAAAATCAATGAGAAAATATGTATTTATAGGTTTCCAGACCCCTGTTAACTATTGGAGCAAAAGCTAATCGATATAATGATTAATTACACTAGTATATCATATTGGTTAACCAAAGTGTATGCAAAAGTATATAGATTTACTAGTTATTGAGACAATGGACGACCAATAGATCCACAAACATTACAAAAAATCTGCTCTTTTTCTCTCTAACTTTCTCTCTTTTAATGTGGGTCATTTGAAAACAGTCTCTCTACTAATTAGGAATAAGGTAGTAGTACTATTAGACTTCCTCAAACCCCGCATATTAGTGAGATTTATACTAGGTATTGTTGTTATTGTTCAAATGCTTAAATTCAATTTTTTAATGCAATTATGATCTAAACACTTCCTAAATATTCTTTAACCAAAAATTCAAAGATTAAGAGTTTTTTAATTAAAATCAAAAGCTTTGATTTTTTTATAAATGAAAATATTTATGCCATAAAGTGACATAACATATTTATGCAAAATGACCCCTTGATAATATTTTTTAAAGATAGATGAACCTTTGATATTATTAAACTAATAAAGTCATATTATAATTAATAATGTAAAATGTAAAATAATCTTGATGAGCCTTGGCCTTCTTTTTTTCTTAGTTTGATCTTCATTTTAATGGTTGTAAACTTTAACTTCTTTTTATCAACTTCATAAACTATCTTCGTGAGTTTGTATCTTGTTCTCATTTTCCTTCTCATCAAAATAATAAACCCATTAATAATACTTATAATTTGTTATCATCAAAACATCCATTAAACTATCCCTTAATTCAACAAATATTTTTCTAGTTTTGAAATTTTAGAAAATGTTTGAAAATATGTTATTGATAAATTATAAATTTGATACAACATATTTAAGTTAATTTATTTATGTTTTTAAAATAAAAAGTATTTAACTCAAAATTTTCAGGTTCCTTATAATACTATTCAAGTTAAATAACTTTTTTAATTCATCAAAAAAAATTAATAATAAATAAGGAACTTGACATAAGAGTTAAACCAAATCTTATATTTGAAAGTTAATGTTGATAATTGAATAACTAAAAAATCCATAAACGAAATGTTATAAATTTAAGCTCATTAATTCAAGTAAGTAAATATTGAACTTTAAAAATTTTAAAATAATTAACTATAATTTATAATATTCTTTAAATTATATAAAATAAATTTGAGAAACATCAAATTCAATTATTTTAATCCACTTTAATCTAAAAATAGTTCAGTATAAAGTATTACAAAATATTCATTTTCATACCATATAACATCAATTTGTTGTTAATTTAAGTATTACAAAATATTTATAATTATACCAATTTAAATTTAACAACATAATGCAATATAATTCATAATAAAAATAAATAATACAATTCGGTCTAATTCTACAATCATATTACAATCGTACTATCCAGTGTTCACTTCATTATCTTGTTGCTCGACAATTTTGTCCTATCTCATAAAGTTGGACAACTATTAATTGCATTTTTTGATTTTTTAATAATTTATTGGTTAAGTTAAGTAATTTGATCCAAATAAAGATAATAAAGTGACCCAATAAATGATTTAAATCAATGGGTCGAAGTCCGTGTGAAAAGTGGATCCTGATTAGTGTGGACTAGACTTATATCAGGCTTATGTTGGGAAAGCCTAATATAGAAGCTATATATAAAGGTTAAGGTTTTCTGCAGTTGCTCATATTAATTGTAAGTATAAGGATACTCTAACTCGTTAAGAGAGCTTATGTTTTAAGAAAACTGTAGAAAGATGTTGACCGCATTCCAGAGAGTAGTTCCCGTGAAGGTCGCGGTGGATTCACGCTTGTTTTGACTTTAAAATGCTAGTCTGAAGTTATAGAGACCGAAATTAGGTATTTTCAGCATTTCTTCATTTCTTGCCCTTTTATGATTTAGGATATGTAACTAAGGTACTCTTACATATTACACTTAGATAGTACCTTCAACATATTATTTCCATTTTAAAGATTGCAGTATTGTTTTTCGATTCAAATCTAATATAATATGTTAGAAAGTTAATGCCACATCATTACGAATATTATTATAAAAAGTTTATACTCTCAATATCATTACCTGGGAAATGGTTGAACTCCCCTAGTTAGTAAGATAACAAATGTACTCCCAGGGCTAAAGGTTAAATAACATAGTGAATAAGTACATGCTAGTCACTGCGTTGACCCAAGTTTTTGACCGTGAGGCTTGCAATCACTTCTCCAGTGCTGTCACACTTTCGTGGGAATCGATTCTCTGTTGCTAGATTATTCATCTAGACAGTGTATTTACTGAAAGAGTACATAGTTTGTTAATAATGTAGGCTTTGCAATTGCAGGCATGCAAAGTTTTTAAGTCAACTCCACCAATTTTAGTATCGAAAAATAATATTGTGAGGCATGCTTTGTAGATTTTAGATTAAACTAGATTAACGTGACAATTCAGGCTAGGCTGCTTTAGATTGGCTTTAGCTCAGGTTGGACCCGAGCCATGTCTTCTGTTTTTTCTATTTTTCCCTTGTACAACTTCTCTTTTACATCATTTCTCTAAGATATAGTTACAATAGAGTAAAAGAATCCTATTTCTAAACTAGATAAAGGCCTTGTTTGGATGATAGTTGATCAACTAATTTTTAGTTGATTGACTAAAATCAGTTGTTTGATGAATTTGTTTGGTAGTTGGCTGGTTGAGTTGGCTAGTTCAACTCAACCAGCTAAAAATAAGAAACTGCTCTATAGTAGCATTTAGGGCAATCAACTGATTACCCCAAACCTATAATACCAAATTTACCCTAAGTTTTTCACCTTGTTACGTCTCTCTTGTCTCTATCGCTTTCTCTTGAAGAATCGAATCCAGGTTTATTCCTTCTCATATGATGGGATCTACTCATCTCTGGAGCAGCATCATAACCAATGCTGTTGCGTCCGTGTTTTGAGGTCTCGAGTTCGAGTACCAAAGAGGACAATACCTTTGCAGGTTGAGGTCGCGTCCTACCTTGGGGTACGCTGGGCCTAGTTTGCCCCGGTACACAAAACACAGACCCAACAAATGCCCCAATAACGCTTTCTCCTCTTAACTACCAAACCATTTTCCTTCTTTCATAATCCTTTGATCTCCTTCTCTCTTCCCTCAAGCTCAAGCTGAAGCCTTTTGAATACTTGGTTAGATATGATTGTTTCCTTTTTTTTACTAGTTTTGATATGATTTTCACGCCTCTAATCTCTTCACTTCAGTGTTTTTTTTTCTTCTAGGGTTTTAGAGAAAGTGTCATGGCAATGGAGCTCTTAAATATCCAACCTAGTGAACTCATTTATGTGTAAGTTTTAGTGTTTCAATTCAACAATCTTTGGCAATCTTGATGCTTTATTCTTTCATGGTGGTGTTTAAGAGAGCTATTGCAATAATCGGTAACGTTTACAAGAACGAAAGACCCCATTAGTGTTGTTTTGATTGTTTGAAGTAGATATCAATGGGGTTTTTGGATTGTTTCAATTTGGTTATCCACGAGGGTTGGTTTTACATCCCACCACAATGCTCTTATCTTATGTTTTACAAAATTTCCAACAGGATATGGTGCTTTTGAAGAAAAATCCATATTGTAATGCCTGCAATTTATAGTTTAACATGATCTGCAACTGCTAAATTCCGTGATTGCAATCCATGACCACTCCTTAGAACTTTACTTAGTACTTTATAATAAAGGAGTATCGTGCATAGATATTTCCTTTAGGGAGATCATATTGTAATTTGACACTTCAAGATCAGACCTTGAGGATTATGAAATATATAGGGGAAGAGTTGAAGTAAGGAGTGTTAAAAATTTACCAGCAGACAAAGTACCTATTTATTATTCTAAATTGTTGAAAGTAACTTACTGACATAGTTCAATTTTCTGAAAATCTTGTTATTGAAAAACTTGACTATAAAGTTTCTTCATTTTTTCCCTCATCGTTTCATTTATTTTTGTAGGTTTTGGTAATTGGTAGAGGAGATGGAGGGGTCCTACGGGAAGTTGCCCGACATTCTTCTGTTGAACATATTGATATATGTGCAATTGATAAGATGGTGGTTGATGTAAGTTGGTTTGCCTTCATTTTAGTCTTTCCCATTTAAAATTACTATGGAAGCTATTGATAACCAGAGTCGGCCATTAAAATTATAGAACTCAGAGGTTTTTCAACTATTTCTACCAAATTTTGCATCTTTTTACCTTCCACTTGAGAACCAAAAATTGATAAGAAATGATAATATGATGTTGCTAATTTAAGATCCACACAACATCTTTCTGTTTGCTATCTTTTGTAAAGAGCATTATTGATGCAAAGAGCAAGTGAAATTAGCTTGTAAATGCTTAATTCAATTTATCCATTCTTCTTATCACTACATTAAAGAGTATTATGATTGTATCTGTTGATTTAACCAGTCTGTTTTGTATCTGTTGATTTCATAAATGAAGTGTGATAGTAGTTGAGATATAAATGAAGTCTGATAGTATATCTGAGAAAGATGTAACCATCAATTTCTTATCTTTTTAGTTAATTATCTGTTTATTCTTATGTCAATTGTATGTCCGTTCCTTTGATAGTCAATGGTCTTATCTTTAGTCTAGGCATGGTTCTAATTTGTGATTTTTTATTTTATTTTGGTTCATAATTGGTATTGGCTTTTGGTTTCTGAGAAATTTATGTGAATTGTTGAAATTAATGTGTATTTTCTTGGTTATCAAGTTATGGGGACCTAATAAAAGGATTACAAAAAACAAAATTACTAAAGGCCCTTTTTCTTCATTTGGATCTACTCTTATTATGTGGGTATTTATTTTGGAGTTTGGTATCTAGATACTAGCTTTAAGTTTGTACGAATGAAGGTTTTTGATTGCTATGGATTGTAGGATGTGGTTCAAGAGACTTCAATTTATCCATTGTTCTTATCACTACACTGCAAAGTATTATGATTGTATCTATTTTGTATCTGTTGATTTAACTAGTCTGATGTTTTGTAAGGGATGTAGCAACTTTTATTATTTATTGCATTTATCTCTTGCAATATGCAATCACAACTGCCTATTTTTTGTTGATTTAATGAAAGCATAGTTGAGATAGATATTTCATTAAATGAAGTGTGATAGTAGTTAAGAAATAAATGAATTTTGATAGTATATTTGAGAAAGATGTTTCAATGAGGTTGTAGCTGATTTTTTTATTTATTGCATTTAACTCCATTTGTTAAATCATAACTACCACTGTCTGTTTTTCACCTATAAAATGGAAAAACTCAACACAATTATTAGTTGTTAGTCTTTACAACTTGCTTTTTTTTTTCCAGTCATTCATCGAAAGTGCGGTGATCTCAGTCTTATTTTGGGGATTTGCAAATCAGGTAATTCCTCCTTTTCAATGATATGTAAAGTTTGACCCCCTTAATTGAATTTTTGCCATAGTTTCATATGGATAGTTATTTTCTTTTGAAAGGCCTTATGTTCTAAAAATTGAATTTAAGGGTCTGTTTTCATATAAAGATCACTCTGAAAAAGGAGAGAATTACTTTTATATTTTGAAAATTGTATATCAATTTTTGTTATATGTATTGGACTACAAGTTGTTGTCCATTATTTCTATTAGGTAAGAAGAACACACTTATATATCTCCATAACTTGGCCACAAATAGTGGTGACTAGTGACGGCAATGAAATGTGATCATGGAAGCTGAGACCAATAATCTGATAACACATCAAATGACTCCTACTATGTTTTATGGCCTGTTTTTGATAGTGTGGAGATCGGAAGAAGAAATAAAAAGGAAAGAAGAAACAAATGCTTATGTGTAATAGTTTTGACTACTCTGTAATTATAACAATTCTCTATAAATTTATGTTTATGAAATGTTATAAAAATTTATGTTTGTTTATATTTATCATTTTCTGATATTGATAAAATCTTTATAATTGAGTTCAATCCTCACAATTTGTTATCAGTGGTCATTATTTTCTGCACACAAATGAAAGTGAGTTGTTAGCACCTATTGTCTTCAATTATCTTTTAGTGGCTCCAAGTTTAATATTGTATTGCATGTGTACATGGTGTGTTATCTGTTGTATGTTATTCAAAAGATATGAATAAAATGTATACCATTCTCTTAGTTCATACACAACATTAAAGAAAATGGATTATAATATAAATATATAGATCATTCTTCTTCCTAGTCCTCTCCTACTTGATCTTCTTCCTCTTTGGCACCCATTCCCACTACTTCAGCTTCACTTAATTTTGTTATCTTAGTATAGAAAAGAAGTTGCTCCTCTTATTGAACTCTTAAATTTTATTAGGATTTGTTAATGGTACAAATCCACCTCCTCCTTAAATGATTCCAAGCATTGATCCTCCTCTTTCTTCCACTAAAATTTCGGTCTATCATGAAGTCTTTCCCAATTTTGTTAGTTTTACATCTTCCTAACATGTTTGGATTGCTTTATCTGTCAATTTTGGAGCTTTCTCTCAATGAGTTTGAAAAGATTCATCTTTCTATCATTTATTGTTTGAATTTGCAAGATACTTAAAATTTAGACATATTTGTGAATTAATAAGGTATTAAAGCATAACTTCTTAATCATGTATTTATATAATTTTTAATAATATTCACAAATTAATTCTATTACTTATTTTAAATTAAGAGATAAAATAATTTTAAATTAAGAAATTAATAAAAATATTATGATGATAAAAAGTAATTATATATTTATTTCGTTGAACTAGTTTAATTCAAGCTAGTAAAACTAATTAAGTAGTGAAATGATTTGCAAATTGATTAACTAGCATATAATCTTTTTAATCTTAAATGATTAGATAGCATCATCCCAAGAAGGAAACAAAGGAGGAAGTCAAAGGGAGAATAATATAGGTTAGATTCGTTGGCTAAAAGAAACTCTTCTTATCTTTTATGGCATTTGTAACCAACATATTGAAAGGAATAAGGGAAAACAAGGTGGAGTTATTGGTCAAAGGTTACCATAGAAGAAGGTAGGGGAAGAGTTTCACAAAGCAACCAACTTACCATGGGATAAAACAAGCTTAAAAATAAGTTTGATTGGATGAGAACTAGATGAGTCTTTGGAAACAGTTGAAAGGGAAAGAAACGAGATTAGGATAGGATTATGACAGAGGAACAATTGCTACTAGTGAGAAGTGGTGGACTTTGAAGATTAAGGTTATCCTTTTTTTTCCAATTCAAATTATTTTCCTGTACGCTAATCAATGTTATGAATACCGTAGCGGGCTCGGTACCGGATTGAGCTCTGGAACAGAACTGTATCGGTACTAGACAGTACCGTGTACCGTTTCAGGATAATTTTTTAAATTTATAAAATAGTCGCTAAAATTTTTAAAAATTACAAAATAATCCAAATTGATATATTATATAGCTGTATTGTATACTTTATTAGTTTACTGTTTACATCAACCATGCTTTCAAAAATCTTAATTATAAATAATAATGACAATTAATTTGAAATAACAATAATTTTTAAATATTATATATATAAATAATAACCACAATTAATATAAACAAAGACAATCATCATTGTACAATTATAAAATTAAGAATAATACAAAGCATTGAAAATATTACAATCATGCAATTTCATCATTATAATAAATAATATTATATATTTTCATCAAAAGATTCAAAACATTCGATAAAAAGAACAATAAATATTACAAAAAGAGTTGATGACGAATAAGCAATCAAGTAGAAGTTGAACCTGAAACAA
>JANITW010133921.1:0-13483 GCA_027564335.1 Erythroxylum williamsii | reverse complement strand
ATTTACCTTCATGCTCTTGAGGGACAAGTTTGGTGGATCCGCCAAAGGTATAATTTGATCTTGTTTGCATATCATTCCTTGCAAAATGTAGTTGCCATGCCACCTCAACATTATACGATGTTTAAAAGTACGAACTTTATATTACAGAGGGATATAAGATCAATCATGTATAAAAAGTCTTTAAATTAGATGCTGTGAGAAGCCATTTTGTATGTCCATGAGCCATAAACCATCAAGGAGGACCCGCAAGGTCCAGACAAGTAGAGAACAGTTTTCACTTGCCTGGAATTCCTGAAATGAAAAGAGGATAATAATTATGCCTACTAATCATGATAGAGCAGCTCATTTTCATCCCCCAACTCTTTCCTGGACAAGATTGAGAAGGGTCAATGTTAATTTAGATGAAATAACTGAAGAAAAGAAAAGGTAAAGATCATTGAAACACAAGCAACCTTTGAAACTGTTGAGCAGAACAACTCGAAAACACTATTGAATCCGGTCAAGTTGGAGAACACATTTTAGTATTTTGTGGTTGGTAAAGCCTTCAGCTACTGGTATACCAAAAACACCAGAGGCCTATGACTCGAAACAACAACATGCCGAAGCAAAGTCAACGATGAAATTCTATAATAGAGATAATGCAGAAAAGTATATGTTTCGCTACTCGAAACAACAACATGCCGAAGCAAAGTCAACCATGAAATTCTATAATAGAGATAATGCAGAAAAGTATATGTTTTGCTATCCATAACTCGATGAACAAGCATCTCAACTATTTGAATAAGCTCTTGGATCCTTTGAATAAGCTCCTCGACTTATAAACAAGCTTCTATAACTTCCTTTATGTTGTTATTGCGTTTTTGTGTCTTTCTGAATGTATGAACCTTTTAACGGGTCAAAGTAAATTTGCATCCACAAACTTCTATCAGCAGGTTGCAGAAGACTTTATCAGCTATTAATAAAAATCTTATTGGGCCCAAAGTAATGAGTCAAAAGCTAGTCAGGAATCTGACAATGTAAGCAACTAGACATAACTCCTTAAACCTTTCTCTATATTCATAAAATATTTCTCTAGTAAATTATCTTATCACATATATCTATTTTTTAATATTGATTGCTCGTGATGTAGGAAAGAACTTCTTCAAGAACAATCTTTTTATCTCATTTCATGTTGTCATTGAGTCAGAGGAAAGATAATATAGTCAATTTTTTTCCTTATCTTAAATAAGAATAGAATGACTATGAGACTAATTTATTCTTCGGCTACTCCTTGTGGCTGCATTTTAGGGCAAACAACATGAAAATTTTTAAAGTTTTTGTGAATCAAAGCATATTTAAATTTAAAATCTACCTCAACATCTAAAAATCGTATACATAAAGATTGTTAATTTAAATATGGTGTCACTAACTCCCTCAACACTCTAGTGGCAAGATTTGTCATCTTTTCTTCAACTTCTTGGAAATTAAAATCTTTACCAATTGTTAGGTCTATCTAACTTTTACTTTTAGAAGTGACAGCTAGTTCCTTGCTTAGTATCTTTCCTGAAACGATGCATTGTCTTATCAAATTTTGGGTTATATTGCAATTCACTTGTCTAGGAAGAGCGAGTTATATAAGATAAGAGATTAATAGTAAACTGTAAAATAATGTAAAGAAACTAATAAACTGAAATAGTTCCCCAACAACAACACCAAAATTTTGATTTGATTGTCAAATAACTTAAAATTAATTATGATTTTTTAACCTCTTGTAATAGTCATGGAACTAAGTCGAATCCTATGAAAATTGAAATCTAGTTTCTTAATTTTAATTAATAAAACAAAATGGAGAGTTTATGATTAATTAACTAATAAAATAAAATTAACAAAAAATCAAATAAATCAACTGAATATAAAGAGTAAGACATTTAATTTCAATCAACTCTCATCTAATTGTAATATTAACAGAATAATAATTTTTTACAATTCAAGAAATTATTTTGAAACATATTAAGATATTTACAATAAGATTCAAAATTTTCTAAATTAATTGGTTTAAATCTAACATTCAAATACCAACAATTGGTTGGGTATAATAATATTCCATATTAATTAAATGATAGTAATAAGCTTTTTGCAAAAAACTTAAACCCTAATTAAATAATTGAGATAACTACAACTATCTAACTTGGTTTTTTTTTTTTCTCATAAGTTAAATATGTAAATTCATAAATAACATATTTAGTACTTGTATCAATCCTTCATGACAATTATAGATCACTAAATTCATAGATATCTATAGGATAATCAACATAAAATAAATTTGTCAAACTAATCAATATTAATTATTTATTCATTAGGATATAAAACAAGAAATACTTGAATTAAAACATTAATATAAGTTTAGAAAAAAATTTCACAAAGTTACAACTAGAGTTTTGAATCCCTTTGAATTAGAATATTTGGATTTAGCCACTCATAGTTTTAGTTCCAACACTAAAAATATATAAGAAAAGATTCAAGATTGAAAGAAAACTACAATCAAATAAAAGAGAATGATATGTGTAAGTGTTTGACATGTTTTTCCCTTCTTTTCTACTAAGTCTCTTTTATCTTGTAAAGATTTCTATGTAAAATAAATCAAAATCCCTACATAATAGGGAAGGAAATAATTTTCCTAATTGAATTCAAACTCTTTATATGAATCTGATGCTAGGCATGATCTTGCCTTATCCACTGTAGTAATATGTTCACTATTAGCAAAATTCATAATTTTGATCAATAATACTCCAGTTTGATGCAATCTCCATTGCCACCTCCTAAAACAAAATAAATATTAATTTTTTTCATTTAAGCACAAGATATAATTAAAATAAAAGAGATAATTCCAATTACCATAATTAGATAACATCTTATCATCCCTCATCATAAGCCCAATAAGCAAATCTATGCACACTAATAAGGGTTCATTTGTCTTACTTGAATTTGGTACTTTTAACTAGATCATTTATTGGGTACATTTATTATTTTTAATATAGATCAAATTTAATTTTCTTAGCCTTAATTTATAAAAACTCTTAATTAGCAATTTTTTAATAAGAATTTTAATTTCAATATTTTCCTTTGGACAAAAATTAATTATAACAACTGTAATGAAAATGAAAATAATAAAAGTGGCTAAAAATTAATGTAATGGACAATTAAAATAAAACATTTGATCCAAAGATAATAAAAGTTCATCATTTAGTCTCATAGGGCTTTCAATACCAAAAAATATCAAATGCATATATGATTATACGACATAGAGCTAATACAATCATATATATCTAATATCGTACTAACATAAACAAGAAAATAAAGTGTGTCACACTATAATGATACCTATAAGATCTGAAATGTGTCATTATTTTGTTTGTCGGTTCAAATTTCTCTAAATTTTATGCTAAACTACCTTAGAGAAATTTGTTTTCTCTCACTTAATGCTAAACCGCATTAGAAAAAAACCTTTAAGAGATTAAACACTTATGTCCCCCTATGTCTTATTAAATCCATGGATTTATCTATGTATATGTTCTAAAGACATATGTCTAAGGTCAATCTATATATATGTCCAATGATCTTTAAAATGCTTAAAATTGACACAAATCTTAAGAATTTTACCTATGTTATGACAATGTATGACGAACTAAATGACTGAGAATAAAGTGATGACCATTAACATACATATGAAATGTATAGTCTTAATACATGAAAAAAAAAATTATATTAGCAATCAAATACAATAATCCCTAACTAACAATGTCTAAAGACTTTAACAAGCTCATATTGTATACATGTCTTATAAAATTGATTGGTCACAACCCCTTAATTAGTGGATCAACCACTATGTGCTCAATTTCTATATGCTCCGTTATAATGTCACCTATAGATGCTAATTCCTTTATGATCAAATATTTGACCTCTAAATGCTTAGACATGTAATATTTTTATTGCTATTACTAAAAAACACAGTAGATAGATTATTACAGTACAACTGAATGGGTCTAACTACCGAATCAATCACAGACAACTTAAAAATCATATTCCTGAGCCAAACCGCTTATGAAACAGCCCCATAGCATGCTATAAACTTTGCACGCATAATCGAAAAAGTTATAGTGTTTGTTTGGCACTATTCCACAAAAAAACACCATCTACCAACCTAAAAATGTACCCTGATGTGGACTTGTTATTATTTGGACATATAGTAAAATCAGAATTCGTATAACTAATGAAGTCAATATTCTTGACTTTCTTGAATGTCAATATATAATCCATAGTTTCCTTGAGATATCTCAAAACTTATTTAGTTCCATTCCAGTGGCCTATTTTTAGGTTAACAAGATACCTACGTAATAGCTCAACAAAGATTGCAATATATGATTTAGTGCACACCTAGGCATATATCAGGTTACTAATTGCACTAAAATAAGGAGCATTCTTCATAGTCTCTCCTTTTGTATCATTCTTTAGACATTATGTCAAAGATAAACTCTCATAGCGAGAGATAGTTACTGCAATAAGATTATAATCAACCATATTTAACTTTATCAATACTTGCTCAATGTATACACTTTGTGAGAGACCTAAAAAGTTTTGAAAATTGTCCCGGTAAATCTAAAAATTAAAGACAAAGGATGTTTCACTGAGGTCCTTTATGTCAAAATGCTTGGCCAAAAGTTGTTTAACCTTATGCAACATGTTTAAGTCATTTGATACGAGCAAGATATCATCCACATACAAGAGTCAAAAAATAACCTTGCCCTTTACCTTATAATACAAGCATCTTTCAACTTTATTTTTCAAGATGCCAAATAAGGTGACAATCTAGTTAAACTTTAAGACCACCATTTGGAGACTTGTGTTGATGGTTTTGCAAGCTTTACAATTTACAACTCTCAAATACTACAAGTGCACAGGTTGTGAAATGTAGTAAGTGAGGGTCAATCCTACGAGGAAGTGTGAATATGTTATCTAAGGTTAAGAAAATTGATAAATTGAAGATAAAAATTGCAAAGAAAGGTAAATGTGGGAAAGTGTTTATCATGAATTTAATTCGCAAGTTTAACACAAAAGAATTTGAAATCGAGCAACACAAAAGTCATAAAGGGAATACCAAGAAGAGTTCCCAAATTATGAGAGAGGAGATTTTCCCTATCATCAATGCTAATATAGTTAATTATGCATTATTGTGGTGTCAGTTCTAGATTATCGTACAGTGGATTACTCTGTCTCGAGTTATAATCACTAAAACCTAAATCATAAACCATAATTGGATTATGGAATTTACAATCTCTTATTTAATAGAAGGCCCACAACTTTAAATAGGTTTTAAGCTCTCTAATAAACTATTAGGTCTCACACGGGATCTCTCTTCGCATAATAACTGATATGATTAATCACGTGGTCTATTGGATCACTTAACTCTCATTAATCCAATCCCATTATTTTTATTCAGTTCACCCTCTCGGTTTATTATCAAAATATGCAAGTTTCGCAACACCCAGTCAAATAACACAAAAATGACTATATCAACATTGAATCAAGATAAAATCCTAAAGGAAAAGTTAGAACATCATCAACAATCCAAAATCCATCCTCATACAATCCATCATCATCTTATACATTCAATGAATAGAAATAAAGATAAAAATGAGAAAAACTTGGATCAGATGACCCGAGAAGACAACAACATCAGAAGACTTCCTTCTCTCCCTTGAGGCTTTCCCAAGATGGTAGAAGTAAAACCCCCTTTCTTGTCTCTTCTTTTTTTCTCTCCCTTGAAGCTTTCTCAAAATGGCAAAAGTGGAGCCCTCTTTCTTGTCTCTTCTTTTTTCTCTTTATAGTCTTTTCTAATTAGGGCAAATATAGGTGTGCCTAAAAGGTCCAAAATATCTCTAAAAAATGAGGTTCGAAAAGTTAGATTGCACAGTCTATTGCGCAGGTCACGATCCACAATCGTGACATGCTAGCCATGATTGTGGCGTGTCCTCCATGCTTCTATCTTGATCGGGGCACATTAGCCATGATTGTGGCCCTCTTTTTTAGCTTGGCTCTCCTCTGAAACTTCTTCGTTCTTCGATATTAGCCCTAAAACGCTAGCAAACTCATCAAAGCATCTAAATTACACAACATTGAAGCTTAAAAGAATGCTATAACCCATAAAATACTTAAAGCAGAAATGTTTAACTAATTAACACAATTCTAACCTAAAATCACACTAATCGATTAAATTTAACCATTAAATGCATCCTAACTACCCACCAAAATATGAAGTAATCTACAACTATCAACGTCTCCACAGTTAGACGTTTGCTTGTCTTCAAGCAAAAACAAAACAAATAAAACAACACACTAAAGCATAACATTCACACAAATGCAATAATCAGGCAATGTCATCAAAATTCATGAAACTAACTTCGAACAATATCCCTTAAGTTGTTGTAACTTATTAATTTGCAAAATCTACGTCTAAGTGCCTTGAACTAAATATACAACTAATCTAGACCTTAATGTTAAGTTTATTCACCCTTATCACTTGTACACACACATTAATAATTAATTTTTTGTAAAAAATGTAACTATCACTAAGTATGTTTTCATGAAATTCAAACTATTCACAAAGATCAATAGGTTTTATTTGATAACACATTATTTTTGTTAATTTTATAGACATGAACCTAGCCTTTTATGCGAAGGCAAGCATTTGTGACTAGTGTCAATCCAGTTACTCAACTAGATCATGTTTTTATTAAGTGGCTTGATTGGAATGTCATTATAGCCTTTTCATGTGAAGACACACATTGATGATGCGTGATAATTTGGTTACTCAGCTACATCACATTTTCAATTAGCTACTAGCTCTATTCATAACCTGAAAGCCAGCGGAATAGTTAATTGCTTACGATTTACACTTTTTTTTACATTATTACTACCTCATTTCTTTAGCTAGTAATTCTCATAAAAAGTATTAACGATTCTACTTATTTGATTTACCTAAAATTATAAATGGATGTGACAAATTTCTAGGGTGAATACACTCATATTATATCCTAATTAATCTACTTATTTAGCCAAAGTAACCTAGGTCACTAATTTCGCAAGTTAATAAAACTTCGCAACCTAAAATACTATGTTCAAAGTTAACTCGATTCCGTTAAACCCTAACCATTGACACATTGACACAAATCACATAATGTACCCTAAACAGACTAACATACAAAATTCACATTCAAAATAAAAGCATACAGCATAGATCCCTTCTCACACTTGGACAACACATTATCCTCAATGGAAGAAGAGCAAATAAACAACACATAAGGTGGGAATAAACATAAATTAACGTGAAACATAAAGACAAAATTTAAAAGAGAAAGTATTAGAACACAAAATCGTCATAGTGACGGATGGTGAAGGAGGTGGTATTTGAATACTTTGAGCCTCAAAATATATGTGAATGCATCAGATGTCCTGGCTTTAGCGTTTTTGTTGTTTGACCATCTCCTTCATCTTCCTTACATTTTCTGCAAGTGATTTGTTAGTGTCTGAGAGTGCGGTGAGTACCTTCTCCCAACCAACTTTTTCTTCCTCTTCAGATTCTTCACTTGTGGGCTCCTCCACTCGTTATCGTGGCGCTGAACTGGAACTAGCTTGTCCTATCCTATTCTTGACATGAGACTTGGAGCTAACATCTTGGAGTCTAATACCATGGCATTCAAAAATCTCAGCTCTAGCTAAGTTATGCATATTAAAGAACTCAGGGAGATAAGCAGTTAGTCCTTCACAGTTGACACCATAATAAGCAACAATAGTTGCAACCAAGTAACCTATACCAATCTTATTGCTTCTCTTTTTTGAGGTGGTACTATGAGTGTTAAAATATGGTTTGAAGTACATACCTGGATGTTGTGATCCATACACCATAAAATGAAGAGTTCACTCTTGTCAAACATAAGTTGACACATGAATTTGTGCAATAGAATATGTCCATGAATCTTGATAATGTTGATGTGGAAATTCTTGGTATCAAAGTCATCAAACCCAGTTAGTTATGCCCAATATCTTATGGAGTGGAATTCATCATGTTGATTCACGATGTATTCCGAGAATCCACCAATCTCACACAATTTTTCATAATTAAGTCCATAAGGTCGACCCCGTAACCGAAACCATAATTCCTTAGGGTTACTAGGGTCAAATTGGAGGGTTATAAAGAATTCAACGGTGAGCTCTTTATAAACAACAAATGAATAATTTATCCTATTGAATTCTATTAGCTAGGTTTTCCACCTTCTCTCTCAAACCTAATCATTATAAATATCAAAGTCAAAGTATCTTGGCACTATAATGTCTTTATAACTAAGGGTGCGAAAACGGTTACCTTCTACTTTTGAGTAAATCAAAAAAGGTTCTCTTTAATCCTCTACCCAATTCTGTTATTCGTGGCCCAATAGTTAAACTTTTTCCTTTGGTTGGATGCACTTGACAGTTTGCTTAATGCACGACCCCATTAGGAATGGGAGTTGTGAAGAGTTGGAGAGAATGAAAGTTTTGAAGTTTAGTAAAGAGACATGAGACAATTTGAGAGTCTTGGTTTTAGAGAGAGAGTAAGAGAATGAAAAGTAAATAAAAAATGACGTTAGAAGTAAATGCATAGGTAAGGAAGGGTTAAAAGGGTAAAATTGAAAAAAGACTAAGCTAAAAAACGTGATGTCCCTTTTTTTTGCTCCGTTGTAGGCCACAATCATAACCTACAATATTTCTGCGATTCTTCAATCTTTCATCATTTCGTCATTTGTTTAGCTAGTAATTCTCATAAAAAAGTATTAACGATTCTACTTATTTGATTTACATAAAATTATAAATGGATGTGACAAATTCCTAGGGTGAATACACTCACATTATCTCCTAATTAATCTACATATAGTTGCTTTCGTAGTTTCTTCTTCACATTGAGCTCTTCAAATGGTATGTTCTAGACGGGCAATATCAAGCTCTAATGTTTCAGCTACATGACTTGAAATTCTAATAACTCACGTGTTCATGCAAGTGTACGAACGCAAGAGTGGGAAAACACTTTAAACTACTAGAACTAAACTAATCCTACGCTTCCCCAGTAATGCGTCAAAAAATTGTTAATAGTTTTGCAAACTTTACAATTTATAGCCTTCAAATACTGCAGGAGTATGTGTCGTGAAATGTAGTAGGTGAAAGGTCGATCCCACGAGGATGTGTGAATATGTTATCTAAGGCTAAGAAAATTGATAAATTGAAAATTAAAATTGCAAAGAAAGGTAAATGCGGGAGAGTGATTATCAAGAATTTAATTCGCAAGTTTAACACAAAAGAAATTGACATCGAACAACACAAAAGTCACAAAGGGAATTAACTAAGCAGAGTTGCCAAATTATGAGAGAGGAGGTTTATTCTTATCAACAATACTAATCTAGTCAATTATGTGTTATTGTGGTGTCGATTCTAGATTATTTTAGTCTCTCGAGTTATAATCACTAAACCCTAAATGAATTATGGAATTTACAATCTCTTAATTAACAAAAGACTCATAATTCTAATTAGGTCTTAAACTCTCTAATAAATTACCAGGTTTCACATGGGATCTCTCTCTGCACAATAACCTATATGATTAATCATGTGTAGGGATGGCAGTAGGTTTTTAACTCGATTAATATCTGCACCACCTGATCCAAAAAATATATATGGAGGCTAAAAAAAGGATTTTGAATGGATGCTGAAAAATGGATGTGGATATGGATTTGAATATGGGTCTAGTGATAACTCGAATCGATGGATACCCATATCCTACCTATTTTTTATTAACTTTATTTTTTTGGTTTTTTAATATTTATGGTTAAATATAATAAAATATTAATATTTTCTAAGAAGAAACAACTTTAAAATCCCCACTTTACTTCTCAGTTCTCTCTTTTTTCATCATATTTTATTTTCTTATAGGATGATAATAATGTAAATGATATGGAGATGAAGTTTTTAATCTTGTGAAGTTCACATAAAGACAATTTGAAGCTTTGAATATTTCTGTCTTTATTTCAGTTCTTGATTGTGAAAAATATATGTTTTCTTTGCACTAAACATTATGATTTTTATTATTCCAATTTTATGGTTTTTTAAAACATACAAATCAAAATTTTGACTTATTATTATTAAAGTAATTTTGATTTGGAACGTTTGCAAAAATCTGCTCTTTATATTTTCTCTTTAAAAGTTATATTTTTATATGTTATACAACCCGATAGATATCTAAAAACTCGAACAATCTAATAGATTTGGATATGGGTAGTAAATTGTAAAAATCAATGATTTTAAATGGATAATGGATTGAGTCATAAAAAATAGATATGGATATCGGTAGGTAATACCCAAACCGAACCCTACCCATTGTCATCTCTAATCATATGGTCTATTAGATCAATTAATTCTTATTAATCTAATCCAATCATGTTTATTCACTTCACCCTCTCAATTTGTTATTGAAATATGCAAGTTAATCACAACACCGAGTTAAAATAACACAAAAACAATTATATCAATATTAAACCAAGGTAAAATCCTGACGGCAAGATCCATAGTAATTCGCTCCCATTTCTACTCCGGAATGGGCAACGAATGCAACTTCCCAACTGGAGCCTGGTGCTCAGCCTTAACCTGCTGGCACGTCAAAACACCTGGAAACAAACTCCGCTACCTGCCTCTTCAGGCCAGGCCACCAGAAATGCTGTCTCAGAGTACGATACATCTTGGTAACACCAGGATGCATCGCATAGACAGCCAAATGAGCCTCCTCCAAGATCTCTCTCCTCAGATCATCCACATCCGGCACACACAACCTCTGTCCCATCCACAAAGTCCCATCTCTCACATCAAAGCCAGAATCTGCACCAGCCTGCACTCGCTCAATCAATCTCAACAAAACCGGATCCTGATCCTGAACTCGTCTGATCCTATCATGAAGCATCGGCCTAATCCTCAAAGTGACCATCACAGCTCCATCCCGCTCCAAATCCAACTGCACATCCAAAGCTCTCAACTGAACTAAACACGGCAACCTCGAAACCTGAATCTGAGCTGCACTCACATGCGATCTCCTACTCAACGCATCAGCCACTACATTGGCCTTCTCAGGGTGATACTCGATCGTACAATCATAGTCCTTAAGCAGCTCAATCTATCTCCTCTGTCTGAGATTCAACTCCCTCTGACTCAGCAAATATCTCAGACTCCTATGATCGGTGAAGATCTGGAACGTCTCACCAAACAGATAATGTCTCCAGATCTTCGAAGCAAACACTACTGCAGCTAACTCCAAATCATGCACAGGATAATTAACCTCATGCGACATCAACTGTCTCGAAGTATAGGCAATTACCCTGCCATGCTGCATCAAAACACAACCTAATCCATGCTAAGAAGCATCACTAAAGACCTCGAAATCTCCAGTCCCTAACGGCAGAGCTAACACCGGTGCAGTGGTCAACCGATGTTTAAGCTCCTCAAAGCTCCTATGACACTCCTCAGTCCAACTGAAAACCACACTCTTCCTCAAAAGTCTTGGCAAAGGGCGAAGATTAATGAGAACCCCTCGACGAACCTCCGGTAATAACCGGCCAGTCCTAGAAAACTCCGAACCTCAGACACGTTCCTAGGAACCTCCCAACTCATCACTGCCTCAACCTTGTGAGGATCCACCTGAATACCCTCACCAGACACAACATCCCCAGAAATACTATCTCGTCCAGCCAAAATTCACAATTACTAAATTTGGCGAACAACTGTCTATCTCTCATAAGCTGCAGCACGATCCTCAGATGCTCCGCATGCTCCTGTCTATCCTTCGAATATACCAGAATATCATCAATGAACATAATAATGAACTGATCGAGGTAGGGCTGAAAAATCTTATTCATCAAAGCCATGAAGGCTGCCGGGGTGTTAGTTAACCCAAACGGCATCACTAAGAACTCGAAATACCCATACCTGCTCCTGAAAGCACTCTTAGGCATATCGGCCTCCGCTATCCTCAACTGATAGTACCCCGATCTCAGATCCAACTTAGTAAACACTCGAGCTCCCTGCAACTGATCAAACAAGTCATCGATCCTAGGCAGTGGATACTTATTCTTCACTATCACCCGATTCAGCTGCCTATAATCGATACACAACCTCAAAGTCCCGTCCTTCTTCTTTACAAACAACACCGGAGCTCCCCACGGCGAAACACTCGGCCTAATAAACCCCTTATCCGGAAGCTCCTGCAACTGAGCCTTAAGCTCCCTCAGTTCCACCGATGCCATCCTATACGGAGGTATAGATATAGGAGCGGCACCTAGAACGAGGTCAATCGTAAACTCCGTCTCCCAATCTGGCGGTAAACCCAGTAACTCATCGGGGAACACGTCCAGAAATTCCCTGATCACGGAAATATCCTGCAAACTCTGCTCCACTCTAGTATCCACAACATGGGCCAGATAGGCCTCACATCCTCCCTGCATCAACCTCAGGGCACTCATGAAAGAAATCATCCTGGCTAGCACTGCCCGACTAACTCCTCGAAAAATAGCTCTGGGCTGACCAGGAGACTCTAGTACAACCTCATAACAGTCCATGATGGCCCTATGCGTAGTCAACCAGTCCATCCCCAATATCACATCTATCTTCCTTAGAGGCAATACAATCGAGTCTGCACTCAAAACTGCTCGATCAATCTGAATCGGGCACCCCTTGTAGACCTCTCCCAATATAGTCGTACTACCTAAAGGTGTACTCACCTCTAGCCCATACTGTAATCTCTCCCTATCCTCATGCAGTCTACATGCCATATGCGGTGCAATAAATGAATGAGTAGATCCAAGATCCAACAATGCATATGCTTCAAAGCCAGAAATCAGAAGCATACCCGCAACAACATTTGAGGAATCCTGAGCCTCCTGCCGAGTCATGGCATAGACTCTATCCTGGGACTGCTGTCGTCTATTCAATCCCTCAGTCATCGCCACGGACCCCTCAGCTTGGCGTCGGCCTCGACCTTGGCCCCTAAATCCCGATCTACCTCCACGGCTCTGCTGCACTGTGGTATTACTGCCAGATCTCCCAGTCATAGCGAACTGGGCTCCCAAGGTCTCGGGGCAATTCTTAACCAGGTGGTCCAACGAGCCACATCTCAGGCAGGCTCCAGTCAGCCACTGACACTCCCCACAGGCTGGAGGAAACTACCCTAAACCTCTGGCACTGCCACTACCACTACCAGTCTGTACAAATCTACCTCTCTGCCCAAATCCAGACTATCTAGCTCCTCCAGAGGACCTGAAGGGCCTGCTCTGGTGCTTACTGAACCCTCTGCTAGCACTGCCCTGGCTATCACTCAACCTCTTGCCCCTGGACCCCTGACCAGTCTCAGCCTGACTCTGTCTCAGAAACTGCTCAATCCGCA
>JANITW010133888.1:0-13487 GCA_027564335.1 Erythroxylum williamsii | reverse complement strand
AAGTTTTGAGAAATGGCTTTTACTTATTTTTCAACTTACAAGCATATTATCCACGAGCTCTCTAGCTCACCCCCCTTTCATCCCCATCTCCAGGTATTCGAGAAGGAGATCGGATGAAAGCATGGCAAGACTTTATGTTCGTTTTGTATAGCATGTGTTTTGTATAAAGTAGAGCTTGATAATGATTTTGTATAAGTCTTTGATATGGCTTAAAATTGCCATAAATGTATTACAAGCATTTTATTTCAGGATGTATGAGAATTATGATACTGTATAAGAACATGATTTATGGATTTGGAAATGTATTTGGCTTTGGATTGTTCTTATTGGATAATTAGAATGTATATATATATATATATAGACATGGATGAATGTATTGATGATGAAATATGAATGGTGATGATTGATGAATACAATTGGATATGAAAAATGACTTGAAATGGTTTAGAGTTTAGGTTTGCGGTTATGTTGAGATCCCGGACGGAGTGTCCGGTGGATTATGACATATGTGTAATTGTCTGGAATTTATAGAAGTGTATTCAAGTTACTTGCAGGTTTGGGTTTTGTTTAAGTGCAGCCGTTATGCTGCCGGATTTTTATATGGTAATATAGGGATAAGTGAAATTGTGTATGGATTTATGGATTTATTAACATTAATATGAGATTATTATGGTAGAGAATAAGAATATGATGAATAAGAAAAATCAAGTAATTTGAGATTAGTATGAGTTGAAGGATGAGTTCCCAAAGAGGGAAATTATTTGTTTGCCTTTAAATCAGATGGATTAAATGATGAAAGAAATGATTAAAAAGAAAAAACATATTACCGATTTCAGATTGGTTAGTCCAAGGTTTCCAACATGACAAGTTTTCTATGTTCACGCTTCGGATGTCGAAGATTAAAATTCAGTTCGAAACCCCCATTTGTATGCTTTGATTTCAAGTTCATTTTCTAGTTGCATTTGCATTCATTTGGTATCTGATATTGATCCGTTTGTTTCGCATTCGTATTCGATTTCCATTTGTATTCGATTCGACTCATTTGTTTCCTTGCATTCGCTTTGGATTTCGATTTTCTTTCCGCTTCAAGAGTGATAGCGTTAAGTGTTTAAGCAGTTGGGTCTCGGAAACGGGATGCAACATTTATGGTATCAGAGCAAGAGAGTAATAGTGTTAAGTATATGCAGTTGGGTCTCGGGCCCAACAAAAGGAAATAAATGAGGATGTAGCCATATAACATGAAGGAAGAGCCACGAAATTGTAAGGAAAGATTAGTAACTTAACAAAACTACATAGTTTTAGTGTAGGTTTTATAAGTTAGAACTAATTCCCTAAGGCTTTTAATAAGAAATCTTACGAAACTACAAGGAATAAGAGAGGGAGAGTGACCTTCAGCCAAAGAAAGAAGAAGAAGAAGAAGAAGAAGAAGAAGAAGAAGAAGAAGGGGGAAAAAGCTAGGGCTTTGTTAATTATTTTGCTTGAGAAAGGAGATTTAAGAAGTTCTTTAAGAAGGATAAGGTTAGAGGAAGGTTAAATCCTCCATTTAAGGCAAAATCAAATTTCGTGGGTTATCTTCTAAGGTAAGAGAATTTCGAAATTCTTGGATATTTTAGGTAGGTTTTGGTTTAAATAGTTTAGGAAAGTCATGGGTAAGGTTATATAGGTTTAAATTCTTGATTTCCTATGCTTAGAATTTCCAATTTTAGTATCCTATGTTAAATTGGGTTTTTTATGCTTAATGAAGGTGAAGTGAGGCAATTGGAGTTAGAGGAAGAGCCAATTGACCAACCTCCAAGCTAAAGGACTTAAGGTGGGCGATTCCTTAATAATTGAGTTAATAGGCATATTACCGTTTTTATAATAAATGCTAATTAAGGTTTTCCAATGGCTTAGAATTTCTATAGGAATTACTCTTTGTGATGTTTTGAACCTGTATGTGATGTTCTTTGATTATGAATATATGTTGGAATGATTTGTTTAATGGTTTGTTAAGTGAAAAAGACAAGAATTTGTGATTTCGGAAAAAGATTGTCATTTTGGCAAATTATGTGAAAGTGAATTTGGTAAAGGCCAATTGAGGCTAATGAGTTTAAATTGTGTGAATTATGTGAAATGTATGTTTTCTTTGGGTTTGTGGTGATCCTATAAGAGTCAGGTTCACCTGTCTACCCATAGGCTTCTCCCGCTTGACTGCTAGTGGCATTGGAGTTCCTCACGGACTCCTATAAGTCACGGCTACACATGACCGCTTCGCGGGAATATGTAGTATGTTCCGTTTCGGATCCACCCGAACCACTTTATTTGTGATTTTGTGAAATGTTAGGTTGTTTTGTGAAGTGTTAAATTTGTAAATCTGTTTGATGTGATAAATTCTGTGAAGAGATTTGAGAAAATTGAAAACGCTTTTATCAATGTGATCTTGTTTGAAAATAAATGAATGTATAATGGTTTTTGTTTATTTTCTCGTTTATTAAGTTATTACCCACGGAGCTGTCGAGCTCACCCCCCCTCATTTCCCCTCCACAGGTATTGAGCGAGAAACCGAGTCACCGCATAGGGATTGAGGCACTACTCTGATGCATTTTGCTTTTGAAGTCATGTTTTGAGAAAATAAAGCTTTAGCTAGCATTTTGGACATTTGGCGTCCTTTGTACTTTGACTTATGTTATTTCGGATGTAATCGGGCTAAATGCCCTCTAAAACTTTGTATCAACTTGTTTCCATGTAAATATAAGGTTTTTGAAGTTTAAAATGAATCTTGTATATGTTTTCTAAGAATGTATGGATGTATGGTTGAAATTGATAAAAGCAAGCATGAGATTGTATTTCTTTAGGTTTTGAAATGGATAGATGCCTAAGAGTGTGTTATTGCCATTGGAGTTTGGGATAATTGGATTAGATTATGTTGTGGAGGATTGGATATTGAGTTTTCTTTATGTAGGTAATGCAGTTTAGATGAGAAACTTGAAGTTTTGGCTAGAGCACTTTTAGGGGAAGTGCTGTCCAATTTTTCTTAAAATGGGAAGATAATTGTTTTGGGTTTTAGAACATTTTAGAGCTTGAATTTACGTGAGATGCCTTCTTGAAGATTGTAGTACTTGTTGAGAGCATTTTAATGATATAGAATTTGTCACTTTTGGACTTAGGATGAAGAAGATATAAGGGTTGAAAGTTTTCAATTACTGTGCATAAGAGTTTGGTTTGGTAGATTCTTTAGCAGGGTTTTTCACCTCCTTAGAGTCTGTTTTGGTTTTTGTACTCTTCATAGAAAATGTAGCTTATCTTTTCCTCTTTCTATTGATGTATAATATGAAATTATTGGAGTTATGAATAAAAAGTTATGAGGTTGAGAAGATGACAGTTACTGTTTATTTGGATAAAGTTACTGTTCCATTGGTTTTTATATAGGCAGTAACTTTGAAAGTGTTTTTACCCCTTTAAATGATTGAATTGATTTTTGATCCCTTCATGAAACTTGTAGATCATCTTTTTATCTTTTCAATGGGGTATAATGTACCATTTTTGGACTTTTTTGTTAAAAGATATAAATTTTCGAGTTTCTGCCATTTTGTGAAAATTTTAAATTTAGAGGCGGAAACTTTGAAGCAATTTTTGAACCCCTTAAGAACCAAAATAGTTTTTCAATCCTTCATAAAAGTTGTAGAGCTTCCTTTTACCTTTTTATTGATACAAAATTTGTGAGTTTTGGAATTCGGTATGAAGAGTTATGAATTTTCAAATTTTTCAGGTGTAATGTTTCGTTTCAAAAAAAAAACAAAAAAAATCATATGTATACATATATATATATATAGAATTTTGGACTCGCTGGCGCCCTCGTGAGGGCGAGCGCTCGCAAAGGCTAGCGCCTCGCCTTCGTGAGCAGCTTGCGACCGCGACCGCGACCCCGAGCGGCCCGCGCTGGCGAGGCGACATTGTTTGTGCATTTTTTATTTTCTTTCATTTTCTGATTTTTCCTTTTTTCAAATTAAACCTCCTCCCACTCTTTTGCTCGTAATTTCTTTGTTTGACCTCTGATTCACTCAATTTTTGAAGCATTAGTTTTCTAAGAAAATTTTCTACCATCTCATGCAAAACTTTAGAATTTTTGGGATTAAGTTCAATTTCTCAGATTGATAAAAAAAGAGACAATTAGACGTAAAATGGGAATACGCTTTCGTATTTTGGGATTTTCTTAATCTAGAGAGATCCAATTGAGGTGCTTTTTTATGCTTATTAACCCAGAGACATGGAATTTCATTTTAGCTTAGGAATTGGATTTTATTTTGAGCCCGAAGCAGATTAATTATTATTGATGGATTGTTAGAATGAATCTCTCAAGATTTGTTCGAATGATTAAAATAAGTATGTTTTGAGTTTAAGTGCGTGGTGAGGAATCCCTCTCTAGGGGGTTGCGCATCCAGATATCACGCAGGATGTTGAACCAGCAACTCACTGGGGAGGGGTTCCAACACAAGCACCTGCACGGTTTTGTTTTTCCATCATGTAGGCCTCTTTTGGACACTACTCTGGCAGGAATTACTAGGAGGTCACCCATCCTGGTACTGCTCTTATCCTAGCACATTTCACTTCAAAGTTTTGATAGGATCCGGTGCGTTGGGGCATGAAAATGCGTCTTCAGGGGTATCAGAGTACGTAGCCTACAAATATTTTCCCCTTTGGGCCAAGGCCTTCGTGCCAAGCACCCTCAAGGTTTTACTTCTCACAGCCTTAGTGCTGTCGTCTGCAAGGGGGAAGGTATCCACAACCTTATAAGGAGGGATCCGTTCTCCTTCCTAACTGATGTGAGATTTCTCCCCTCCCTCGTGGAGGCCCAGCGTCCATGCTAGCCCATCAGCCCAGGTACTGGCTCTAATACCAATTGTAACAGTGCAGACCACCCACTCGCAGATATTGTCTGCTTTGGGCCAAGGCCTTCGTGCCAAGCACTCGCATGTTTTTCCAACGCGTAGGTCTCTTTTGGACACTAAACTTTTCTTATAAGATTAGAACTGGTAAATGAGAAATTTTGGTGATTAGTCATGAGTAAAGAACAAATTATGAAAATTCTTGAATTAGAAATGATAGATGAGATTAAAGTACTAAATGAGAAGTGAGGATAGATTCATGTTTTTTTTTTGGTGTTTTTGGTAGATAAGAGGTTATGAAAAGGAAAAAATTAAGGTAAAAGTTAAAGTAAAATGAAAGCAAAAATGAAATGGAATATGTGTAGTAAGTTGATAAAAGATATGCATATATGTATATGTTCTGTTATTGGTGTTCATGATTAATCATTGATTATAATATCTTTATAGATGATATTGAGTTGAGAATGAGGAGTAAATGAAGTACAAAAGATGATCTTGATATGAGTTGTGTTAAGGAAAGATTTGGAGACAAAATAGGTAGTTGATTTGGAAAATTTTTACTAAATTTGCTTTAGTCTTTTAGCTATAAATTTTTCTCTAGTTATTCAAACGAGATAATTATTGATTTTCATTAAACCAAAGACGTATGGTTACATTTCTTATGAAAACATTGAATTTAAATTCTATCTTTAAGAGTCTCAAAATTTGTCATGAAGTTGAGAATTGGGTGCAGTACATTGGTGGATGAATGTAAAATTCGTGTTTTGAATTTGAGGGAAATTCTGGATTGATCTAGGCTGAATTAGAGAAATGTGTCGTCTATGAATTTGTAGATCTTTCTTTTAGCTTTCCAACGGTATATAGTATGTAATTTTTGGACATCGGAGTTGAAAGTTTTGGTCCTTATAAGGGGAGATGCTTAGGAGTATAGATGTGTGGTTTGTGATGACATCATATTGTCTGTAAAAATGTATCGTCTGTGATGACATCATATCATCTGTAAACAATATATCGTCTATGATAACATCATATCGTCTATGATGACATCATGTTGTCTGTAAAGATGTATCGTTTATGATGACGTCATATCGTCTGTAAATATGTATCATCTATAATGACATCATATCGTCTATGATGATATCATATCTTCTATAGTTGACTTTTTGCTTCTTCAGTTATTGACCGAAACTTCTCCTTCTATATATTATCGTCTGCTCCATTTTTGACCCTTCAGACGATAGAATTTGTCTTTAAGGTCTTCATGAAAGTTGTAGATCCTGAAGTCTTATTTCAAACCATCTAAAGAATATCCTAATCTGATATCCTTAGGGAAAATTATGGTAATTTTCCCTATTCATCTACTTTTCGTTTGGTTTCATCTTGTCCTATCGTCTGCTCCATTTTTATCCTTCAAATGATAGAATTTGTCTTTGATGTCTTATGAAATTTGTAGATCTTGAAGTCTTCTTTCAAACCATCTAAAAAATACCCTAATCCGATATCTGTAGGAAAAGTTATGGCAATTTTTCCAATTCGGCTGCTTTTTCAATTCATTTGCTTTTTTTTTTGGTTTCGTCTGATCCTATCATCTGCTCCATTTTTGACTCTTCAAATAATAAAATTTGTCTTCAAGGTCTCATGAAAATTGTAAATCTTGAAGTCCTCTTTGGAACCATCTAAATAACACCCTAATCTGATATCTGTAGGGAAAGTTATGGCAATTTTTCCCAATTTGTCTGCTTTTTCAATTCGTCTGCCTTTTCAATTCATCTGCCTTTTCATTTGGTTTCATATGATCCTATCGTCTTCTCAATTTTTTACTCTTTAGACGATAGAATCTTTTTTCAAGATCTTCATGAAATCTCAAAGTCTTCTTTCAAAATGTCCTAAGATGATCTTAATCTGATATCCTAATAACAGTTATACTAATTGTCCGAGACAGGTTTAATATGATTGGGGGCAAAATCTTGTTTGATTCTTTCGGCCATAACTTAGCTATCCGACATCCAAATGAAGTGATTCTTGAACTAATAGTTTCTTATCCCTCCATATAATTTGATAGCATTTGGTGGGAATTCGAAAAAGATGGATTGAATCAAAATTAGGGTATTGGTTGGAAGAGTATGAATGGGATGTTTTACTGAACATACTTCAGTGTTTTGATAATGTTTTCATTGGTATAGCTCTGAATAAGATGATCCTTGTTTCAAGATAACCTAGAGACATAGAGCTACAAATCATATGAAGAAATCAAAATCTAATTCAGTCTCTAAGACTTTCAAATTCTAGATGGAATTTAAATATAGTGTACTGATTCAATATAAGAACAGTCTAAAAGTGTTTGTGGTAATACTTTCATATTTCTGAACCAAATTGAATGATTTTGGTAACATTAGAAACTTAAGACAAGGGGGGACATTTTTCAGAAGCAAGTGTTGTATCAGAATGTTCAAAGATATTTTTGGCAAGACACTTAAGCATAAAAAAAACATAAGGCATAAATGGAAGGGCAAATGGGACATTTCTCACTCATTAAGGGTATAATTGGAAGAAGAAGTGTTGTCTTGCATTTTAAGAAGAGAGGAGAACGAAAATTGAAGAAAAAAAGAGAGAGTTTCATGAAGAAGAGAGAGAAATATGAAGAGAAGAAGAGAAAGAGAGAAAAAAGAGAAACAAACTAGGGTTTAATTTTTCTTAGTCTTTAAGAGAGATTTTGGAGCTGTTCAAGAAGCGAAAAAGGTAAAGGAAGAGAAGAGTTTCCCTTTAAGCTAAAGATCCCTTCATTTGGTGAAGAATAAAGGGAACCAAGAGAATCCTACCTAAAAGCAAGGGGAAAGACAACCTTGACTTGAATTTTTGCAAGCAAATTAGGTAAGTAATATATTTATGGTTATTATGTAAATGGGCATTTTGCCTATGTGCGTGTATATGCTAGAATTGCTAAATTGTGAATTACTATGATGCGTTTTATGTTACGCATTGAAAGATATATGACATTTTGATATAATTGAATTGTGATTTCGATCATGTTATGCCTTGATATTTGTCATGGCATTTTGTATAAATGAAAAGAAAGGAAAGAGCATGAAAAGTATGAAAGCATTTGATTAAATGATTTGAGCATGATTATATGCTTTTATTTGGCCGAGAGTGGAACCATTGTGTTCATCACGTGTACGTTGATAACAGCCTTCTCACGGCTGCCAGCTTGTGGCATATGAGCTTCGAAATTGGACTCATTCTATTCATAGGATAAACTTCAGTTTCTCCATTATGTTTCTATGGAACCCCCTCGAGCCAATTGTTTGTGCATTGTATAAGTGAACTGTCAAGTATGATGCATGTTTGAGTGTTATGTTTTGATGGATAAGTCTTCATTATAGCACCCCACTCCCACAATGACCCAAACTCGACATCGTAGGTGATACCCGAGTCTGTACCCTGTGAGGGTAGCGCGTTAAAGCACTCAATAATTCAGGAATCGGTATAAAACTTTTTCTTTTGAACCACAAACACAATATGTGAAAATATATAACCAATTTAGGCCCTTTCACAAATACAATACACTTTAGTCATAATACCTTTACATTACAACATAAATCATTTGTACAATAGTTTTAGAATATACAATTTTACACAAAATAGGAAAAACACAAATGCATACGCGAACTGATCTTGACCTCTATCCTTCACTTGTACGCTGTAGGTATACTCCCATTGGCCTAACGAGGTATTTTTTTTATACTAAAAAATAATTGCTAATTTTGGGTGAGTTTTGTGAACTCAATTAGTGACCATCATCGATGGCTCATCCAATCACATAACACATAATTCACATCATTTTACAATTTGCACTTCACATTCAATACAATTTAATCACTCATATAATATATATGCAGTGCACATGAGACTCACTTTTCATTTGTTACTTTGTTGTGACCGAGTGTCTAAACTGTCCCATATAGGGCTCACTGATAACTGTCCCATATAGAGCTCATTAAACGTTGAGTCTGAGGCTCTGAATCACTTTTGAGCTCAAGGCTCTTTTTCACTCGTTGAGCTTTAAGCTCTGATTGATGGCTACTCTGGTCACAACTCATTTATGTTTCATGCATTCATGAAATGGAATGCATCACTCACATTTGCATAATCCTATTCAATCATATTCACATATCATCGTACCGTAGTCCGACATTTAACATTTAGTTGAATGACACACTATCATTCGTATGCAAATGCTCATTCAGAACACATTTAACAATCACAGTAAGTATACATAGTCCATCCAATTTACATTTAAGTAGCACTTCCATATCTAAATCAAACATTAAAATCATCGGACCTTCTGTTCGGAAACCAACATAAGCAATCACATCTACATAATCATTCAATAGTCATATAATATAAAATTTCAAATAACAAACAATAAAGTGAGACCATCTCAGTCTACTCACAATACGCTCCAAAATAGCATTTGCTTCCAAATTCTGGATACACCTGTATGCGTACGTTTATCCTGCACATCCAATTTATGCAATACTCAATTCACATATGTTACAAAACTCTTTTATGCACAAATAGTTATATGGACTATGTGCAATGCATGCTCAATGACAATCCCGGTATATGTTCTAAATTCACGTCTTATGCTCATTCCCATTTCATAATTCATATATGTCTTATTGAACCTAAACTTACACTTCATTTGTACATGATCATTATAAATTCTCCATTCAATCTTTACCCCTTTTTTTAGGTGTCTAGCTTATTCACAAGCTTACAC
The DNA here is from genome assembly GCA_027564335.1 of Erythroxylum williamsii. NCBI lineage: Eukaryota > Viridiplantae > Streptophyta > Magnoliopsida > Malpighiales > Erythroxylaceae > Erythroxylum > Erythroxylum williamsii. The sequence goes on along the minus strand of JANITW010133888.1, from coordinate 3,839 downwards.
CTTAAGAACACTTGGTTACTGTATATCATAACTCCAAGTCAAAGTTGTCTTTCCCTTTGCTCTTGGGTAGGATTCTCTTAGTTCCCAAAACAAATCAAGTCTCATTCAATAGGAATCCAACGGGAAATCCCATAATACAAAATCACTAAAAATTGATTTTAGAATACTTAAACCCAAGCATTTTCTAAATTCCATGAACTAAAATCCTTCCAAAAATCCAAAAGATTCAAAATGATCTTACCTTCATTATTCACCAAATGAAGGGATCTTTAACTCAAAGGGAAGCTCCTTTTTTCCTCTAACTTTTTCTCTTCCTGAACTGCTCCAAAATGTTTCTTGAAGACTAAGAAGCATTAAACCCTAGCCCAACTCTCTTCTTTTCTGTCAAACCACCAAACTCTCTTTCTTTCTCATTTTTATTATTCTCTTCTTTTTATCCTTTCATTCACGTTTTTCTTCTTTATTTCTAAACAAGACAACACTTCTTCTTCCAATTATGCCCTTAATGATTGAGAATTCTCCTATCTGCCCTTCCATTTATGCCTTGTATCTTTTATGCTTAATTGTCTTGCCAACAATACCCTTGAATATTCTAACATAACACCTTCTTCCAAAAAATGTCCCCCATTGTCTTAAGTTTCTAATGACATCAAAATCATCCAATTCGGTTCAGTGATTCGAAAGATATACTTTAAACATTTTGGACTGCGCTTTTTCAAATCAATATACTATGCACAACTTCTAACTGGAATTTAAACATCTTAGAAACTGAATTAGATTCCAATTTCTCCATACCATTTGTAGCTCCATATCTCTAATTTATCACAATTTATAAATAATCTCATTTGAAGCTCTACTGATCCAGAAATCATCAAAATACTGAAGTATGTTCAGTGGAATAACACCGGTTCATATTATTTAGGAGCACACACTATACTCGTCCCACGTTCTTCACTCAATCTTTCTCACTTCATTTTAGATGGATATGATTTTTGGTTGAGATCAAGAGAATGTCTTACGAGTTCAATGGCTCAAGAATCAAGTCATTTGAGTGTCTAGAGAAGAAGTTATGGCCAAAGAACCCAATCTGGTTTTGTCCTCAATCATATTGAATCTGCCATGGGACAATTTGCATAACTTTCACTATAGATGTCGGATCAAAATTATTCTCATATTGTTTGAAAGAATACTTCAATATTTACAACTTTTATGAAGACCTAGAAGACCAATTCTATCATCTGAGGGGTCAAAAATAGGAACAGACGATATGACATCATTTATAGATAATGTGATGTCATCAGACGATATAGGATTGGGACAATTGCCATAACTTTCAATAAAAATGTTGAATTAAGGTGGTATTTCTATGGTTTGAAAGAGGACTTCAAGAGCTAAAACTTTCATGAAGACCTCGAAGACATATTCTATCTTTTGAAGGATCAAAAATGGACCAAAAGATATGCCAGATGAAAAAGCAGAAGAAGCAAAACATAGAAGATATGACATCATCACAGACCACATGACGTCATCACACGAGAAGCAAAACATAGAAAAAGCAAAAAGAAGAAGAAGCAAAACATAGAAGATATGATGCCATCATAGAAGAAGCAAAACATAGAAGATATGACGTCATCACAGACTATGTGACGTCATCACAAAAGAAGCAAAATATAGAAGAAGCAAAAACCAGAAGAAGCAAAACATAGAAGATATGACATCATCACAGACCATATGACGTTATCACAGAAGAAGCAAAACATAGAAGAAGGAAAAAGCAGAGGAAGCAAAATATCGAAGATACGACCTCTTTCTTTATAAGGACCATAACTTTCAACCTAGAAGTCCAAAAATTTCATACTATATATCGTTAGAAAGCTAAAATAAAGATCTACAATTTTTAGAAGACACCTTTCTCTAATTTAGTCTAGAATAAATCCAGAATTGCCCTTGAATACCAAATGTACTGCACCCAATTCTCAACTTCATGACAAATTTTGAGATTCTTAAAGACAGAATTTAAATTCGATGTCTTCATAAGAAATGTATCCATATGTTTCTAGTTTAATCCAAATTAAGAATCATCTCATTTGGATAACTAGAGAAAAAGTTATGACTAACAGACCGAAACACACTCAGTAAACATTTTCCATATCAACCACCACTTTTGTTTCCAAATCTTTCCTTATCACAACTCATACCAAGATCACTCTTTCAACTCCCTCCACTTCTCATTTTCAATAAAATCACATTTAAAAACAATCATACCTAGAAGTTGTCAATGAATACATGTACACTTATTTTTGTATGTGCAAAGATTCAGATTCACATGCATGTATGCTGACATGCTGCTGGGCATGAAATGCATTTTTTTTCTAACTCTCACATTGCTATTCTCTCCATTATTAAAATATGGGTTCTAACCCTTAATATGGGGATGGGGTGTTACAATTCTCCCCTTTAATAAATTTCGTCCCCAAAATTCTCATCTGATTGATCAATATGGTAAAGGTATTAATTCCTCATATGCTTCTCCATTTCCTATATACTTCACCACTCAAATACTCTCTTCCAAATGACCACATCTTGTTAGCCCCAATTTTTTTTTTAAATTTAAGCATGATTAGAATAACTAAGTAAATTATGTTAGCATAAATTAACTTGACATTAATTAGTATGAGATAGCATAAATGAGATAGGTGAAGAATTAATGGAATTAAATGGGTTAGTTGGTTAGAGAGGTTAAGTGTATTAATGGTCAAATGGGTTTTGGGCCTAAAGAAGAAATGGGAAATAAAAAGAGAAGAGAATGAAATGGGCTTAAAGAGTTAGTGGGCCTTGAGTAGTTAAAGAGGTAGTAGGGAATTAAAAGAAGAAAGGAAGAAGGAAAGAGTGGATGGGCCTTGTGCAAATGGGCTTAAGTGAGTTAGGAAGAGTATAAGAAGAAGGAGAAATAAGTGAGTAGTAGGAATTAAAGAGGGAAAAACGAAATTTGTGAGGGAAGGAAAGAGTGAGTGTCGTATGAAGGAAAGAAGAAGGAGAAAAGAAGAGAAATGCTTAGGGCTTGGATTTCTTGAAGATTTAGAGAGTTTTTGAAGAAAGTTGAAGGAGAAAAAGGAAAGAGGAAGGTGCAAGCTTCATTTTGATACAAGAAATCACTTTGTTGATTAAGGATTTAAGGTAAGTCATGAAGTTTTGTATGAATTTTTGTTGTTTCATGGGTTAGATAGCTTTGAACTGGAATGGGTCTAGTGATTCTAGGGTTAATTTCGTGATTAAGGTTTAATGGGTTTATCGATTTTGAAACCCTATGTTGATTTGGGATTTTGTTTGTTATGGATTGAAGAAGGACAAGGAAGAAGAGAGGAGCAAGAGGGAGAGCAATCCTAATCAAGTCTAATTCAAGTCTAAAAGGTGGGTTCCATATTTATCTTTATGTATATAAGCAAATAAATGTTAATTAATGCATGACATTAATGATTGCATTAAATGTGTGTGATTGAATGTGGATGTGGTGGTTATAAGACATTTATGATTGTATAAATGCTTGTGTAGTTGTAGTTATATGACATTGATCATGAGTTATATGTAAATGAAAATAATGCATGTTGATGATTTGATGATAATTGAGTTGGTATTGAATGAAATAGATTAAATGAGTATGAATGTACATTATGACTTATGCATGAAATGTACAATATGAAATATGCATGAAAGACAAGATTCTCAAGAAAATAGTGAATTGGACAAGAACAGTCCAATTTTATGATTATGCATGATTGTATGTTATGTGGGTAAGGTATAGTCCCAAGAACCGTCACGTGCACGTCGACCATGAAAGC
>JANITW010133708.1:0-13515 GCA_027564335.1 Erythroxylum williamsii | reverse complement strand
TATATATATGTATATGTATGTATATATATACATACATATATATATATATATATATATATATATATATATATATATATATGTTTATTTAATTAATTTCCCATATTGTTGCCACTTATTTATAAAAGAAATGGTTTTATAAAATGTATTTTTTATTTTACGATTAGGTGTATACAATGAATAATAAATGAGTCGAATCATGTAGCCTTGATATTACAAGTGATAATTGTATCGTTGTTATGAAAGTTGTTGAACCCGAATGTGCGAGAGCCATTGATATTATTTTTATTATTATTGTTATTTCAATATGATGTGAGTGGGCATGTATATAAAAGTATGATTGTACATTAACTGTACAATATTAATATTCATATTTATGATAGTTTGTTAATCACCAAAGTGATTAAGCTTTGATCTTTAATGAATCTTAATTTATGAAATATTTTAATTCAATTACGCATAATTTATGGATGCTTATTAAAAAAATGATATAAAGAATTTGGTTCGGTCTAATTCTGTTAGGGCTGGACGTCGTTGCTTTAATCCATGATCTCGATTAGCTTGGACTAAGAGATACCTGCAAAAACAATAAAAGCAAGCTGGGGGTTGATTGTCGGCTTGCCCCTCTGATGCCTAAGTTAACTCTTTGTTGTAGGTTTTGTGTCTATGAACAAAAAATATCAAGGTTATTAGAGTCGTACATGCATCATGAGGAGATAATGATCTTATATAGTAAATACTTATCGTGTTTAACTCAACATCTTGGAGAAGGACCGATCGGCCCACACGACATCCTAGGGTTAGACCTGGGCCTAGCACAACCGACCCGACCATAAGCCCCCAACTCCTCGAGTCCGATCAGGGAGAAGGATGGATGGAGTATATGAGGTTCGTGCAACCTACCTGCGTGACAGCTTGTGATAGGCCCAACCGGTCGAACATCAATGTCTAAATAGAGCACTGGGTTTGATTATTACTCATAGCTCGTATCCTCTGACGGATTTTCAAAATCTGAAAGGGAACGTCCTTTCGTGTTGCTTTATGATCATGCGTGTCATTTCAACTGCTGTGCCGCTACGAGTATCTGACAACCCTAATTCGCACGACTCAGGTTTTGCCACGCTCCCAACTTCAATTAGTGCGCTCGTTCAGTTGATTTTTGTGATAACCGCTCGGAATCGACAGATTTCCTTCACTACCATTTCTACGCATCTGATTCTCCAACTTCTACTCTCTCTGCTCTTCATCTCTTTGCTTGCAGTCATCGGAATTTCCTTTTCACCGCTATCCAAATTCCCAATCTCAGTTACCGAACTAGGTATGTCCTCTCTCCTTTCCTCACCCTATACATTTCCTTTTTAGTAACCATGTCGTCGACTAGCCCTAGGAATGAATCTAAACTTAGAGATGAAACCACCTCCTCCTCCTCTTTCAACCGGGAACTGGCCGCCGAAAGTGCTTTACAGATTGTTAGGCTGCTTAAGATAACGACGGCAGCGATGGAGGCGCTGGAGGCAGGGGCAATGAAGCGCCAGACGCAGAGAAAGATGAGGAAATCGCGGCGACTGACCAGAGAGATGGGCAAATAGTTGAGAAGTCGCCGAGCGACCAATCGACGATCACCGAAAGGGAACTAAGCCGATCGGTCATCAAAAACAATATCCCTTCATCTTGGGGACCCAGGTTGGCCGCAGAGAACGAGCGGATTCACAGCAATATGGGGGATATTTTGGTGTTTCAGACAGCCTTTTCTCGATCGGTGGCATGAGGCTTCCATATACTCCGATCATCGATGAGGTATGCTGCGCATACAAATTGACGCTGGGCCAGATCCCCCCGAATGGTTGGAGGTTCATGAACGGTCTCGTCCTGTTGTGCTATCATTTCGAGTGTCCTCCGTTGATCGATATTCTGCGGCTTTTTCTAAGGATGAATCAAAGCTCGCTCACCGGGGCCGGGATCCCTTACTTCTAGTATAGAGATGTATGGTATCGCCCTGCTAGAACAGCTTCGTCAATTAAGGCCTGGAGGATGAAATACTTCTTTGTGAGGCCCCCGGGATCTTCTTTCGAGTCCAGGTCGTGAAGGTATCCCCTGTCCGAGCGATGGAATGACACTTCTAGTCTGTCCTTTACTGGAAAAGAGTCTGAAGTGATCGGCCGAATTAAGGTGCTCGGTCGGTATAATTTCAATCGTCTTATTTTGGGGTATCGTGGAGGGGTATCAGCCAATACCTTTTTAATTAGTCCCCCGGCTCGTATTAACGGGCTAGAAGGAGAAACTGGCCCTTCTGGTTGACTCCTTATCGTTTAACTGCCTTGTTTTTTATGAATATTAGCTTCGGTTTCTGACCTGCTTTTATACTTGTACAGGCATGGCGAAGCTCAGGAATTTCACCTCGTCCTCCGATGCTTCCAAGTCGAAAGGCCAGCGCAAAGTTGATGGGCCTTCTTTAAAGATGAAAGAGCAAAGCAAAAAGGTGGCAGTCGGGCAAGATGTCGCTCAGCCAACTGCGCCTAACGAGCCTACAGCGCTAGTGATCCGATCGGCTAATGAGGACCGAGGTCATGGAGGAAGAGGTGGAGGAGGTAGAGCGGCCTCTTAAGAGAAAGAAGACCTCTTGGCATGTTGAACGATCGCCCCCGCCTTTGGACAAGGGTAAGGGGAAGGAGTCGATGCCCAGCTCCGAGAAATGGGTGTCTGCAATCAGTCTGGATAAGACTGCATCGCTTAAGAACGCCAGTGTGGCTCTTCACATTGCCCAGAGGGTTGTCCCTCCCAAGGATGAAGAGTTTTTGGATTCTTTGGGCGATGAGGAGATGACGACCGGTCTTGTGCGTGGCTTAGCGGAGGTAATCTCCATCCACTTTTTTTTTTTTAAAAGTTCTTAATTGTAGAATCTGGCGTTCGCCTCTGGAGTGTATCAGCGTTTTGATCAGATGGTTAAAGTTGCCCGATTGATGGACCATGAGATTAAAGATCTCCTTAGCCAGCCAGGTCACCATTTTGAGGATGCAACTTTCTGAGGCGGAGGAGGGGAAGAGCAGAGCGATCACGGAGAGGGACGAGCAGGAAAAAGGATGCCAAACCTTGCAAGCCGAAAATGAGGAATTGCGGCTTAAAGATGAGGCATTGTGGGCCAAAAATGAGACCTTGCAGCTCAAAGTTGAGGAGATGAAGGAGGGAATTCTCAAAGCCAACACTAGTGCCAAGATGGAGAATGAGCTTTGCTTGAAAGTCCTCCATGACTGCTACGAAGCAGTGTTGGATAAAGTAAGGGCTGAGAACAAATTGCTTGAGCTACAAGGTTCTATCAAAGAGCAGAGGATTGAGGCGATCAAGCGATGGACGAGGCGGTTCTTGCACGGCGAGTACAAGGAATTTGCTTGTGATTTGGCTCTTTCCATCCTGAGGAATTGCCATGGCGTTCTCATCCCTGATGGAGATGGATCCGATAGTCCTTCATTTGAGGACTTTGCCGAGCTAATGCTTCCGATAGAGCTCGGCCTTTCGCTCGAGGAGGTGAAGGAGATAGCTGAGAAACAGGTAGAGACATTACCAGATGAGATGTTGGACCTTAGTTCAGATGATGAAGAAGAGCGAGCTCACGGGGGTGTCTCTCCAGTTGCTCCTTCGGACCTTGATCTTGTCTCGACTGCTTTGCCGACCTCCGAAACTACTCCTACCGATCTAGCGGTTGATACTTCTTCCCCTACTGAGGGGTCGGAATGACTTATATAAGAGGACCTTTAAGACTCATCTGGTCAGGCTTGTGACTAGAACAAATATATAAGGAAATAAAACTCTTATTTTTGTCCTTCATTGTCTTCTTTATTATCGATCGGTAGTGAGGTTTAAGAGAATCATTTGCATGGCCGAGCGATGCTGAGGTCGAGTGATCCAAGATTGCTTTCTTGACATCGCCTAGTTCTAAGATTCGGTCTTGGTTACCTGGCCGAGTGATGTTGAGGCCGAGCGATCCAAGATTATTTTCTTGGCATCGCCTGGTTCCAAGATTCGATCTTGGTAACCTGGCCGAGCGATGTTAAAGTTGAGCGATCCAAGATTGTTTTCTTGGCATCGCCTGGTTCCAAGATTCGGTCCTGGTAACCTGGCTGAGCGTTGTTGAGGCTGAGCGATCCAAGATTATTTTCTTGGCATCGCCTGATTCCAAGATTCGGTCTTGGTAACCTGGCCGAGCGGTGTTGAGGCCGAGCGATCCAAGATTATTTTCTTGGCATCGCCTGGTTCCAAGATTCGGTCTTGGTAACCTGGCAAAGCGATGTTGAGGCCGAACGATCTAAGATTATTTTCTTGGCATCGCCTGGTTCCAAGATTCAGTCTTGGTAACCTGGCCGAGCGTTGTTGAGGCCGAACGATCCAAGATTGTTTTCTTGGCATCGCCTGGTTCCAAGATTTGGTCTTGGTAACCTGGACAAGCGATGTTGATGACATCCAGTCGGTAGGATATTCTCCCTTTAGCGAGGCTTTTCTGCCACGAAGTTTGGAATCCTTTATTGATGATGATAAGGGCATGGGCCATTAAAAAACCTGATTGGCAAGGCCAGGAAAAAGGTAACCACTAGTTACATACAAAGAAATAAACAAATTGAAGTAAAACTTATCTACTGGTAGAACGCCTTCAAGTTTTGGGAATTCCAAGGCCTCGGTAGAATCTTACTGTTCGTGTCACGCAGAACGTAAGAGCCATGTCCAGCTTGCTTGACCACTTGATAAGGTCCTTCCCATGTATGACCAATCTTTCCAGGATGTTTCCCTACTGCCTCGACCTTTCTTAGAACGTAACCGCCGACCTTTATGTCGCTCGGTCTTACCCTTTTGTTAAAAAACTTTGTTGCTTTTTGCCTGACGGCTTCAGAATGAGCGGCTGCTCTATCCCTGTCTTTGCTGAGAAGTATAAGTTCTACCCTGCGAGCTTCATCATTTCGTTCTTCTTGGTAACTTGAAACTCTCTGGTTGGGCAGTGCCACTTCGATTAGAACCAAGGCCTCTGCCCCAATGGTCATTCTAAACGGTGTTTCTCCTGTGGCTCCATTTAGGGTCATTCTGTATGCCCACAACACTTCGTCCAATTCATCTACCCAAGTCTTACGTCCATCTAAGCACTTTTTGAGTGCACTCATTATCTTCTTGTTGGTGTTTTCTGCAAGACCGTTGCTTTGAGGATGAGCCACTAAAGTTAATTGGAGCCTTATCTTCAGTTGGTGACACAAATCTTTGAACTTATCATTATCGAACTGCCGACCATTATCTGTAACTAAGACCATAGGCATCCCAAAGCGACTCAGTATGTTCTTGCATACGAAGTTTTCAATTTTCTGTTCGGTGATTGTGGCGACCGCTTCTGCTTCTACCCATTTGGTGAAGTATTCCACTGCTACTATCAAAAACTTCTTCTGACCAGGACCGAGAGGAAAAGGACCTAGTATGTCCATTCCCCATTGAGTGAAGGGGATAGGATGGCTCACAATTTTTAGCTGCTCGGTCGGTTGATGGGAGAAATTGATGTTCCTCTAGTAGGCCTCGCATCGGTTAACCTTTTCCTGACAATCTTTCTTCATTGTCTGCCAATAATACCCTTGTCTGATCAATTTGTGAGCCAACATTCTGCCTCCTAAGTGATTCCCGCATATTCCTTCATGAACCTCGGCCATTGCCCGTTTTGCCTCTTCTTCGTTCAAGTAGCGTAATAGCGGTCAGTCATAAAAATGTTTGTACAAGATGTTATTAACAATCACATATTCAGCAGCCTTTACCCTTAGTTTCTTAGCTCCCAGAGCTTCTAGCGGCTGCGTTCCCTTAAGAAGGTACTGTTTGATTGGCTCCGTCCAACTTGATCGTTCAGCATTCGTTTCGAGGACTTCACTAGTTTTATGAATACTAGGCTGGTTTATCTGCTCGACCAAAATGTTATTCCTTGTATTTTGATCGGAAGCTATCTTGGAAAGCGTGTCTGCTTGAGCATTCTGCATCCTATCTATCCTGCTGACCGAGTATTCTTCAAAATTATTCAACTCTCACTTTATTAATTCTAGATACTTGATCATATTGTCTCCTTTTGCCTCATACTGCCCGGTGACTTGACCGACCACTATTTGGCTATCGCTATACACCTTTAAAGATTTCACCTCCATCTCTCTTGCCAACTGAAGACTGACTATTAAGGCTTCGTATTCTGCCTCATTATTGGATGCTCTAAAATTTAATCGGAGGGCGTACTCCACCTTTTGCTCCTAGTGGCGGCTGATCAAGACCACTCCTGCTCCGCATCCCTTAATGTTGGACGACCCGTCAACAAATAAACTCCAAGCAGGGCATTGCTCATTCTGTGAGGTAGGTTGACTCATTTTTAGGTTGACTCATTTTTGCAACAAAATCCGCCAATACTTGGGCTTTGATCGTTGTCCGTGGTTTGTAATGTATGTCAAACTCTCCCAGCTCTACCGCCCATTTAACTAACCGTCTAGAGGTTTCAGGCTTTTGAAGGCATTGCTTGAGAGGTTAATCGGTCCATACCTCAATTGTGTGACTCTGAAAGTAGAGCCTGAGTTTCCGTGTGGCGGTTATCAATGATAGGGCCAGCTTTTCAATAGGTACATACCGCACTTCTAGCCCGTTCAAGACCTTACTGACATAATAAATCGGGAATTGTTCGTTTTCGTCCGATCGAATGAGAACTGCGCTGATCGTCCCTTCTGTAACTGCCAGATAAATGATCAGCGTCTCCCCCTCAACGGGGCTCTGCAAAATGGATGGACTGGTCAAGTATTGCTTTAGGTGCCGAAATGCTCTCTCACACTCATCCGTCCATTGGAAATGAGTCACGTCTGCCTTCCTTAAGATTTTGAAAAATGGGAAGCACTTGTCCCTTATCCTAGAGACGAATCTGCTCAGAGAAACTATCTGCCCTGTCAATATTTGAACATCTTTTAAGCATCATGGTGAGGGCATTTGAACGATAGCTTCAATCTTTTCTGGGTTTACTTCAATCCCCCGTTGAGTAATCATGAATCCCAGCAATTTCCCAGATGCCACACTAAAGATGCATTTTTCAGAGTTCAGCCTCATTTGGAATTTATTGAGGGTTAGGAAGACTTCTTTAAGATCTTCCACATGTTTGGCGGCCGTCTTGCTTTTGACTACCATATCATCCACATAAGCCTCAATTGTTCGACCGATCTGTTTATTAAAAACTTCCATAACGAGTCGTTGATAAGTAGCCCCTGCATTTTTCAAAACGAACGGCATTACCTGGTAGCAATACGTGCCCTGGTCGATTTTAAAAGCCGTCTTTTCTTCGTCTTCAAGACTCATTTGTATCTGATGATAACCGGAGAAAGCATCCAAGAAACTAAGAAGCTCATGCCTTGATGTAGAGTCTACCAGCTGATCGATTTTGGGTAGGGGGAAGCTGTGCTTTGGGCATGCTTTGTTCAAGTCAGTGAAATCGATGCACATCCTCCATTTTCTGTTTTTCTTCTTCACTAGTACCACATTTGCCAACCATTCAGGGTACTTGACTTCCCGAATGAACCCAGCATCGAGCAATTTTTCTATCTCTTTTTTTATTATCCCCTGCCTTTCTTTGCTTTGCCACCGCTTCTTCTGTCTGACTGGCTTGCATTCTTTCTAAATACCGAGAGAATGAGATGCTACTGTTTGAGAAATTTCAAGCATATCGCTCGGTACCCAGGCAAAGACCGATCTGTTCTCTATCAAGCAATCTGTGATCTCTTTGGCCATCCCCTTTTCAAGTTCAGTGCCTAGATTTGTGAATTTGGATCGGTCTTCTTCATCCAATATAATCTGTTGTGTTTCTTCGGTAGGGTTCATCCTCTCAGTTTCTTTGTCGGCTCTCACATCAAGGGAACTTGTCAAAATTACCGCCCCATCAAGGGCCCTCGTTTCTGTCATGTAGCATTCCCTAGTGATTCTTTGCTGTCCCCTGACAATACCGACTCCATAAGGTGTTGGGAATTTCATTGCTTGATAGTAGGTTGAAACAATTGCTCTGAGGGCGTTTTGGGTGGCTTTTCCAATTATTGCGTTATATGCTCCGACAAATTTCACAACCAAGAATTCAACATTCCTCTCTATTTGACGCGGCCTTTGTCCAAATTTTACATTCAAGAAAACCCGAGCGAATGGGTAGGCTGATGCTCCTGTTATCCCTTTGATGGGTCCCTCTATTGACAATAGTCGCTCCTCTGATATCTCCATCTGCTTAAATGCATCATAATACAGTAGGTTGACCGAGCTACCTGTGCCAATCATTACCCATTTCACCTCGCTACCATCCATATTCAAGGTGACCACTAATGCATCATCATGAGGATAGCTAACACCTTCCAAATCAGATTCGTCAAACGAGATCACCCCATCGTTTTGCCTCGTTTTCTTTGCTAATAAGTCTGCAGTCCCCTACCTGGCATACCTCTTTCTTCCTCTGACGGTGGACCCTCCTGCTGCATTGCCACCAGAAATCATGTTTTTGACCCTAACCGGTCGGTCATCTTGCTGACCGACATTTCTGTCGCCTTTTACCCTGGATTGTCTTCTCGTGTCGCGTCGGTCGTCTGAATTCTTGTTCTGTCCCGCTCCATCGTTCGTATCATTTTGTTGCCAAGGCTTTCGCCAGTTATCAGACCGACCGCTCTTCCCCTCATTATCCCGTTTGGCATTTATACCGTGCTTCAAAAATCTACCCAGCCTTTCCCTTTGAATAAGGAATTCGATTTCTCGCTTTAAGTCCCAACAGTCCTCCGTGTCATGACCTACATCTTTATGGAAATGACAATATCAAGTAGAATCCCTTTTTTTGAGGGGAGTTTTCAACTTATTAAGTTCTTGGAGGGATTCTCCTTCTGCTCTCATGGCTGCCAGTACTTCCGCATACTGCCTGTTGAGTGGGGTGAAGGATTCTCGTCGTTGGTCCTTTCGGTCGGTCTGCTTCCTCTAGCTAGACTGATCCTTCTGTCGCTTGTGTAAATCATCTGTTCTACCACTTGGCCAGCGGTCATCTGCCCCACGTTTTGTGTTTTTCAACACTTCCTCGAGCTGGATATACTTATTCGCCCGATTTCTAATCTTTTGAATAAACTTGGGCTGATCAAGGGCGCCAACGACTTTTTGAACTCTTCATCCCTCGTGTTGCTCATAAGGGCAACCAACATGGACGAGCAGGTGAGGTCAAGGACTTCAACAGTTTCATTGTTAAATCAAGTGATGAATTCCTGTAAACTTTCGTTCCTTCCTTGGGTCAACTGCATCACTTCCAAGGCAGTCTTCTGTGGCCGTTTACTTGTAGCAAACTGGTTGAGGAATAGCAGCCTGAAATCCTCAAAGCAAGTGATGCAATGTGGGCGTAAACTGTTGAACCATTGTCGGGCTCCTTCTTGAAAGGTTGTACAAAAAGCCTTACATTGAATGGCATCGGGGATGCAATGCAGGATCATCATCGACTGAAAGTATTGAAGATAGTCGAGGGGATTGTTCTTTCCGGTATATTGCTCAGGCATTGGTATCTTAGTACCGACCATTGGAAGGCTATCCAGGATCTCCTTAGTGAAAGGAGAGCTGTATTGTGTTGATGGCTGATCCGAACGGGAATTCATGGCCATATTGATTTGATCGTCCACAATTTTTTCGAGAGTTTCAGCAGAATGGAGATCGACTATCATACCTATCTGCCGAGCGGGGGTTTGCTGCTGTTCCGTCTGAGATTGTAAGATTTGGTGAATTAATAGATCGACCACTTCCTCTATTTTTCTTTGGGTAAGGGAGATTTGTTGTGGGGCAGGAGGGTTTGTGTTTAGGGGGTGTTGGATGTTAGGGTGTGAATTGTTTCCGGCGTTATCCTCTAGGGCTACGCTCTGCTCTTCTTGATCTCAATTTTGGGGTGGTAGTTGGTCATTCGGATGCAAAGATTGTGTTTGGTTATTTGGGTTTAGTGGGGGTAGCTCGTCTGTGCTAGGGTTTTGGGTGATGGGTGGAAAGGTGGCAGCAGATAATCGCAAGCCTATTCGTTATAGTGCAAGTACCGCGATAGCGGCTACATTCGGATTTGTTGTTGCCACCTGACTTATCTGAGTGCTTCTGGACGTGGTGCTCTGACGCCCGGCCCCACGGTGGGCGTCATCTGGTTCTGTCTGATTTTGGTGAGGCTGGGCTCCGTTGTTTGGATCCATGACCTCAATTAACTTCAACTAGGAAATATCTGCAAAACAATAAGGCACACCGCGGGTTGATCGCCGACAGGCCCCTCCGATGCTTAAGTTAGTTCTTTTTTCGTAGGTTTTGTGGCTATGAATACAGAGAGAAATAGGTTTTCTAGGTCATATCTGCCGAGTTTAACTATTATCTTGGGAATGGGTCGATCGGCCCACATGCCATCCTAAGGTTGAACCTGGGCCTAGCATAACTGACCTAACCACAGACAATGCGTGCAAGTTCAAATCACAATAGGGATACAAATTCAGTCAACGCACTTGAGGACACTTCTAAATCACTTAACATGGTTATTGACTGCAATTCCCAGGATTATGCACCATCTGCAGTTGTCTTCTTAGACGTACTAATGTAGAGAACTGCAAGAAATTTGAATAAATAGTAATTACCACCCCATTCGAAGATGTCCAAGTAACTAGCTGAAAACGAAATTGATATATTTACCATTGTTTCCTTAGCTGACCATGAAGGTATTCTTAGGTCTGTTCCATTGTTATATTCATATATCCGTCCAAACAGGCAAGGATGTTAGACATTTTTGCCCTTAGGGGCGATTTTGTCAATGTCTCTTAAAGTTGGACTAAAATTAATTGCAATTTTGGTTTTGAAATAAATTATCGGTTAAGTTACGCCATTTGATCCTAATAAAGATAATAAAGTGGCTTAATAAATGATCTAAATTAATGGGTTGAAGTCTGGGTAGAAAATGGGTCCCGATTAGTGTGGACTGGGTTCATATCGGCCTTGTGATGAGGAAGCCCGATATGGAAGCTATATAAAGGTTAGGTCTCCTGCAGTTGCTCAAGAGAACATTCACGAGCATAAGGTTCCTGACCCGTTAAGGAAGCTCGAAACGCTGAGGAAACTGTAGAAAGGCCAAGCCCGTGAGTCAGTAAGCGCTTTCCACTAAAGGACCCGGGAGATTCGGAGACGTTTGGAGCTCGAAATCGACATTAGAATTCGAGATGGAACCGAATCCAGGTATTCCGCATTATCTTCATTTTTTATCCTTTCACATGATCCTGGGGTACGTAATAAGGTCTCCTTTATGTACTAACACGTGGTATCAGACCGGTTATGTGAACGGATTGCTGGAAACGAAAGTTGTTCAGTTTTTATCTCTTTTGGTTTTTCGTTGTTTTTATACATTTTTTAGCTTTTTTGCGTGATTGATTGTGCAAAAGTAGTATACATAAGGCTAGCTACAGAAAACGGGCAAAAAATGGAGTTTCAGGATGCTGAAAATCGCCTCCGGCGTCGGAAGTGGAGAAGATCGTCGGGCGTGTGTGCTACATGTGCTCGACACTGTTCATAGGTGTGGGGCACGCCCGTCACACGCCCGCCCACCGACCTGCGTGGGAACGGCGGACTCGTGCGTGGCACGCGCCCATCCGGGCCATCCACGTGGCCTAAACGTGGCTGGGCGGATGGGTGATGCGTGTCGGCGTATGTGTCACCGCGTGCAATGCACGCGCCGCACAGTCACCGCGCGTCTGTGCGTGGGAGTCGCTGCCACGCGCCAATCGCGCGACGCGCGCTGACGTCAGCTACAGTACTCCCAAAAAAATAAAAAAATTTTCAAATTTCCCGTAAAGCTTCCCCGGGGTGTTTTGGGTCAGTTTTCGAGTCCGAGAAAATTATAAAGTAACCTTTTTCTATTTTTCTGGATTTATTACATTTGTAATAAATTAAAGTTTAACTCCAGAAAAATGAATTAAGGTATTCTGAATCCGATTTCGATTGAATTTTCATGCTTCGACTAGACCGCTTCCGCTTCTACCCATTTGATGAAGTATTCTACTGCCACTACTAAGAACTTTTTCTGTCCAGGACCGAGAGGGAAAGGTCCTAGTATATCTATTCCCCATTGAGCAAAAGGGATAGGGTGGCTCACGATTTTCATCCTCTCGGTCGGTTGATGAGACATGCTATCGTTTTTCTGGCAAGCCTCACACCGGTCGACTTTTTCTTGGCAGTCTTTTCTCATTGTCGGCCAGTAATACCCTTGTCTGATCAGTCTATGAGCCAACATTCTGCCTCCTACGTGGTTTCCACACATTCCTTCGTGAACTTCAGGCATTACTTGATCTGCCTCTTCTTCGCTCAAGCATCGTAGTAGTGGCCAGTCATAAGATCGCTTGTATAAGGTGCCATTAATGACCGCGTATTCGGCCGCCTTTATTCTCAGTTTCTTGGCCTCCAACGTTTCTTCCGGTTGTATTCCCTCTAGGAGGTACCGTCTGATCGGTTCTATCCAACTCGATCGATCGGTATTTACATCAAGAACTTCCTTGACTTTTTGGATGCTAGGCCGGTCTAGTCGCTCGATCAAAACGTTATTTTTGACGTCTCGATCGGAAGCCATTTTGGAAAGCGCACCTGTCTTAGCATTTTGAGCTCGTTCTATCCTACTGATCGAGTATTGCTCGAAATTATTTAACTCCTGCTTTACCAGCTCCAGATACTTGATCATGCTACTCCCCTTGGCTTCATACTGCCCAGTGACCTGACCGACCACTACTTGACTATCGTTGTATACCTTTAGATGTTTTACTTCCATTTCCTTGGCCAATTGGAGGCTGGCTATCAGAGCCTCGTATTCTGCTTTGTTATTAGAGGCCTTGAATTCTAGCCGAAGAGCATATTCCACCTTTTCTTCTTTGTGCGGGCTGATCAGTACCACTCCCGCTCTGCATCCCTCGGCATTGGACGACCCGTCAACAAATAAGCTCCAGGCAGGGGATTGCTCACCCTGCGAGTCAGGTTGACTCATTTCTGCAATGAAGTCTGTCAACACTTGTGCCTTGATCGTCATCCGAGGCTTATATTGTATATCGAACTCCCCCAGCTCTACCGCCCATTTTATTAGTCGACCCGAAGTTTTGGACTTTTGAAGGCACTACCTGAGGGGTTGGTCGGTCCATACCTCGATGGTATAACTCTGGAAGTAAGGCCTTAGCTTCCGTGCTGCCGTTATCAAGGAAAGGGCCAGCTTTTCTATGGGCGCATATCGCGTTTCTGGTCCAGTCAACACCTTGCTGACGTAGTAGATCGGGCGTTGCTCATTTCTCTCCGATCGAACAAGGACTGCGCTGATCGACCCCTCCGTGACTACCAAGTATAGAATCAGATTCTCCCCCTCAACTGGGCTTTGTAGGATGGGTGAGCTAGACAGATATTGCTTTAAGTGTTGAAATGCTCTTTCGCATTCATCTGGCCACTGGAACTGGGTCACATCCGCTTTCCTTAAAATTTTGAAAAACGGGAGGC
>JANITW010133681.1:0-13522 GCA_027564335.1 Erythroxylum williamsii | reverse complement strand
TTATATATATATATATATTTTAAATTTATAAATATTAGTTCTCCTTGTTCATAAATATTTTTTTCTTTAGGTGTAACTTTGTAATTTTTGCACTAGTATTTAGGCTTCTATTAAGTATTGATTAAGAATTAGCTTACTTTATATGATAAATGTAAATTTACTTTTATAATGCTACTTCATTTCCACACAAGAAAATTATTTTTACAACATCTAACATCTTTTTGGAATTTTTGGATCCTTTGTATGTTGTAGAAAATTTTCTTCCTTGTGAACAGGAACATCAACATAACTAGCTCTGATATTTCATTCCTTTTGTTCACTAAAAAAGTAATTTCACTAATCACTACTACCAACAACACTTCAAACTATCCTCCCTAAACAAGTATTTCATAAAATCCTCCCCAATCAAGTAATACTTAAATGCTAGTACACTGAGTAGTATAACCATTATGGTTAATTTCCACTTTGGTATTAAAAGATCTATCAAATTTTGTCATAGTGACTTGGTAATGTTCAGTAATACATCAAGAATGTAGTGACATTTAAAAATACAAAATATCAAATGATGCACTAATCTCTGACCATTTAAAAAAATCTTATACATTAAATCACCAATAATAGTAAAATAAATCCTTGTAATTCTAATACTACTTATAGGAGGTATAGAGAGAAATAAACTATTAAAATTGTGAAGAGCTTTATCTATTAAAGTTATATTATTATGTATGATTTCTTTTAATGTACAAACTCCAGCAAAACAACATCTAGAGAGCATACTTTATTCCTATAAGAAGAATTTGACATTAAATACCATATTATGATAAAGAAATAAGGACATACTATCAATGCAAGTTAATTAGCAGATGCTATAAATTTGTGATGCAAGTCAACTTATCAAACAACTCGAGGCTTTTTTTACATTGTTCAATCCTCATTTTCAAGTCTATATTCATAACAGTTTTTATCCTTATCTCCATTTGGTTGTTCCTTTTCTTGGTCGAATTTAGGCTAAGTGAGGTTATTAGGAAATCGAGACACAATCTTATTGTGTGCATAATTTTTAACAATTTTCAAAAAACCAATTAAAAATTTTTGCTTAATACACACTTCAATCTTTGATAAGACTTCAGCTTTTTTTGAATTCCTAATAACTCTAATGTTCATAATTCATTACTATTTAGATAATCCAAGGAACCTTATCATGTGCACTAAAGAAAGTTTTCATCCAAATAACTATTTTTTATAAATAAAAATTTATTATGAAATTATTAACAATTTATGCTAAAATAATATCACTTAGAGTAAAATATACCTTAATTAAGACTTACTTTTGTTCTTTTTTTGGAAAATAAAAGAAATTTTGTTAACTTTACCAAAAGCTATTTCTACATTACAATGAGTTTCAGTTTGAGAGAGAGTGTTGGAGCAATTGGTAAAGTTACTCCTTTGTAACCAAAAGGCCACCAATTTGAGTTACAAAAACAATCTCTTTGTAAAATGTAAAAAGAAGGTTGCATACAATTGATGCCCCTCCCCTGACCCTTGCAAAATAAGGAGCGTCGTATATGGGGATTGTTGTAATGAGTTTTAACTTACATCATGATTCTTTGTACTAGACTAAGTAGAAAAACAAAGGAGTTACATACATCTTAGATTATAAGTTCCGTCTATTTTCATTCCAGGAGTAAGTTTTCTTTGCACACTTTTTGATACTAGGCAACCTACCCAACACTCCACAGTGGCCCTCCAGTGAATATCTAAATTGACTGGAAAGTTCCCATGAAGCTAAGCCTATTTCCTTTGTTATGGAAAAGTTTCAACTCAATAATAAGAAATGTAAACATTGGAGTTTTGTTTTTAATTTTTTAAAACAACACAATGACTATATTTTGACATCCCAAACTTTCAAAGCCCCTATAAAAGTTGAAAACACTTCTATTATCACATCAATTTCTCAATTACAAATTGTGGACTTCAATTCCACTTACATGCAACCTCAAATAGTTACATCGATAAACTTTGAAAAGCTAAAATAAAATTATGCATTTCATTAAAAAAAACCTTTATACACATCCATTTTTTTACAAAAATGTACATTCCAAAACATGTTCAAAGATATTTAATAGTTCTCAAAAGTATGTACAAGGAAAAATGCCTACATAACAGCACATGATAAAGTTGACTACTTACCAGGTGGAGCTCAGAAAGTGTAAATAAAATTCTTTGCAAATCATTTGTAATCATTAATACCTCCCTAAAAGAAATTCATTTCATTTAGTATAAGACAATACCAATATAAAACACATAAGCCTCTTGAAACCAAAGTTCTCAATTTTACTTTTAAAGAAAATAGTGGTGTCATTATTTATTGTCATGAACTTCTTATATGATATATAGCCCACCATAAACTTCTTTACACTATGGTATCCTTAGGAATAAGTTCACAAAGCTAGTTCTGAATCATTTATCTGTAACTGGTTAACTATTACTTATGGAGCTGGTTTTGCATCGCTTATTTATAATAGGTTAACTATTATAGACCGATAGTTACAGAGCTGGTTTTACATTGCCTACCCATAAAAACTTTGACTAGCATTTTATATACTTTGTACGTGTAGAAGACCACTCATTGGACTAGACTACTAACAGATACAATACCACCCACTGTTAGTAATTGATGCCCCTCGGACACTGACATGCACGTTTGGAATACTCTGACTAGTATAATATCATGTAATGAGCCTCACTGTGTACCATAGGTTAAAAATGAAATCATTTTTCTTAGTACTTTAATTTGTGAAACAAAGCTTAAACCATTTTATAAAATAATATATACACTTTCAAAATCAAAAGTAAATGGGAGGTGTCTGGAGCCTGTCACGATTATGACACTTCCTTTGACCCATATACTTTCAAAATTTTCAACTTCTTTCAATATCATAATCAAAAAATTGAATGCGTAATTTAAAATAACATGCCATCAATTCTTTTACAAAGAAGTTATTCAAATGAAACAATTAAAATACACTCACAGTTTGTAAACTTATCGTCAAGTACACTCACGTGTTTTATGCATTTCCTTTACCTACACAAATTACATTTTACTTAGGCATTTATTTCTAATTTAGAAACAAGGCATTAACACTATATATTCGGTTTAGTTGATCATAATTCTTGTGTCATGATCATGACCCCTACCCAGAATTCATACTTCCCCTTGTTCTATAATTTTCACATAGAAAATGTCCATATTAGGTTTTAAGGTCTACTAGACATTTGTTCCCCTATGTCTTTAATTTCCATAGCATCAAAAATCATACCATTTAGACTTCTAAATAATGAAACATATACCAAATATCACAAACTACTTCAACACAGGGGAAGTATTATGTTACCATAATCAATCTCAAATTTCAATCTCATTCAGCTCGAATTAGGTATAGATCTCTTTTATAGATTTTTAGTAATATGTCTTAGGTTTTAGATAAAATTGGAATCACTCAGTTTAGAGGTTTGTGTTCTGAGTTATTGTCAAAATGATAGGACTAGTTTAAGTGAATCGAGAACCAAAGACAAAATTTCACTAAACGTGGCTATCTCTCTTATCATCAACTAAAATTGACTTTTGAATTGTATCACATTGAAAACCCTAACCACGGCAAATTCTCTTAGGCTTGATTCTTTGGTTTACTTTCTTGATTTCAACCCTTAAATACTTCCAAACTTATTGTTTTCTTCATTGCATGCCAAAATCACCATTGATCTTACACCAAAACCATTTCATGCAAAATCCACAAAACTAGAAATTAAAGCTAGAAGAACTGACTACTTTTCCTTTAATATTTACTTGATCAATATCTCTTTAATTCTAACTCAAAGCCCATGAAAATCAGCTACCATATTCTTCTTTTCTCCTTCACCATAAGTCCACCTATGGGGTCTCTCTTTTCTTTCTTTATTTTGGACACTCACGGCTATCTCTCAAAATGATGAAGGTTTGTCTTACTTTTGGCTTTTTATACTTCCCATCAATAATACACGTGTTATCTCCTCACTAGCCATCTTTAACGAGTCATCAATCCATTATCACCAAGCAAACATACTAAATTGCCCTTACATAATGTAAAAAGACTAAATTGCCTTTAATGAATATAACCCATCAACTAATTGAATTAAACTCCAAAAATATTCTTAAACCATCTTACAATCAAATTGACTATGAAAGACTTTAATTTGGGTCAATATTAATTGATTGGATGCTTTTAAAAATTAAAATCATTAATACCCATTATTTTTTGAAAAGGGCATTTAACTCTAAACTTTCGAAACTCCCAAAATTCATCCGAGCAAACTTATTTTCAATCCATGTCACTATCATTGGACTCTAATACTTATTGCAGAAAATTTTCAACATTTCGGGGCTAGCTCCCCTAAAAATCACTATTCACTTAGATTTACTATTCATAAAATACTATTCACTGAACATGAAAATTTATATTCAATGAAAGGAAAGGTTTGGGGTTTTAAATTTTTTGCTATCATAATAGCTTAAACCTAGTTGCAGATGTTTTTAACTAGCTGATGCTTTCCAACTTAAGCTCCTTTGCATAACCTATTATTTCTTTCCTTCCAAAGAGCGTAGATTGTAGTGGTGAAGGTAGTCTTAAGTAGCAATCATTATGCTTTTGGTGATTATCCAATTTGATAAACTAGTCTAAACTCCCAGTTTATTCGTAGGTATGACAAAATGTTGCTAGCATATATAATATTCTACACCACACAGATTTTTAGTACTTACAAAGAAAATATAAATGATTTTTGTCTTCTTCAACTTCTTGGCATAAGATACAAGTGGGATCATAAGTGCTGAGCCATTTGATTTTAGTTCTGATTATGTTTTTAATCAAAAGCCACGTAATTAGGGAGGCTTTGGGATTTAGGTATTACTTCCAAAGAAGTTCAAACTATGGGACATCTCTAGAGCTGTTAACAAAAATGTTATAACAAGATTCATTTGTGAATACCCTTTTGGAACTATTAATCCAGATTATGTTGTCTTCTCTTTTCTAGTGAGGGAGCTGATGTAAATATCCTGCTAGAGAGGAGAATCCTCTAAAATTTTTAGACTACTCTCGTTTTTTAATGAGTGAAGATACTTTGACAACAATAGGAATTATGTTTCTCAAATGGAGAATTTCATTTCTTTATGAGAGAGGGTTAAATTTAAACCAAATGTCATACTGAAACCATATGCTAGCCCTATTTCCCAGCTTGTGCTTGATCTTAGGATAAACCATACTTCTTAAGTTTAGTAAGTGAGTGAATGTATGAAAAATTTCCCTAGAGTTTGACATCTACCAAAAGTTTTGATTTTTGAGATGGACTTCATGTATCCCTAATCCAAATGGCTCCCCTATCCACATATAATCTACAAATCCTTTTTCTCAAAAGAACCTTTTGCAGAAGTTGTATGGGAATGATTCCCAAACCTCGTTTCTTTGGAATTGTTAATTCACTCCATTTTATTTTTGCTCCCTTGAAACTTTCAGCTTTCCCTGACCATAAAAGAGCTTTTATACTTCAGTCAATTTCTTTGATGACTATCTTTAGCAAGATAATAAGAGATGACCAGTGAATGTTCAAGCTATTAAGCACTGAGTTGATAAGAGTTAAGCTAGTAATAAAAGGGAGGAACTTGTTTTTCCATGCATTAATCCTAAATTTGTACTTCTCAACGAGTGGAATGCAATCATAATATTTTGGCTTAGTTGAGGTTATAGGAACACCAAGGTATTTGAAGGGAGGGGAAAGTATGGTTGAACCTAAACTCCTTCATATAACAATTTGACTCCTCACATTTGAGAAAATGAACTAGTTACTATTCTCAATGTTTACTTTTATTCCTGACAAGTCTATGAAAATTTTCAGAATGTTTAACAAAATTTTTGTAGATAGGATGCCAACCATATTAAGGAGTGTGAGGTCATCATAAAAAATCAAATATGATAACCTAAGTTCCCTGCAATTATAATGGAATTGAATTCTACCATTACAAGTAGTGAGCTTGTCAAGAAGATAAGGGGAAAGGGGATCCTCTTGCCTAATTCTCCTAGTACTAACTCTACATGACTCCATTTTAAGGTAGAAAGCAAGAATCAATTGGCTAAAGGAAGCTGATTCTAATTCAAAATTCTTCCACTCTTCTTTATTTACAAGAAGGAATAAGAATAAAATTACATAACTATAAGACAATTGGGGAACACTTGTTATAATTAGACAAACCTGCAAGATCTTGCTAGAAATTTCTCTATAAACCTAATAGGATTAGTTGAAGTAAATCAATCTAGATCAGATATAAAAGGATACTTTGATTAATCTCTACAAGAGCTTGCTAGAAATTCTCTATAATCCTAATGGGATTAGCTAAAGTAAATCAAACTAGTTCAAATTTAAAAGGATACTTTGATTGCTCCATAAGTAAAAATCTCAAAGAATTATTGGTGATCTTTTCACTACTCAAGAAGTCAAAGATGTTTTATTCATCTTGCATCCTTCAAAAGCCCCTGGACTAGATGGGTTTTTGGTTTATTATTTCCAGAAAACTTGGGACATTACAGGTAATCTCTTTAAAGATGTTATAGAGGTTTTTACCTCCTCTAATATGTTCTAGGAAAAGAATCACACTTTTATATGTCTCATCCCAAAGAAACAAAACCTTTGCTCCATTGCAGATTATAAGCTAATCTCTTATTATAACACAATTTGCAAAGCTTTTAGCTAACAAATTAAAGGAATCTCTCTAAAAGAAATAAATTTTTCTCAGGAAGCCTTTATTACAGGGAGAACTATAGGGGACAATATCCTCCTTATATAAGAGTTATTGAAGGAGTACAACACAAGAAGAGCTATCAAAAGTTGTTTATTAAAAATCAATTTTACAAAGCTTTTGTCATTGTTAGATGGAGTTTCATCCATTCTTACCTAGAAGCATTTGACTTCCTAGATCAATTCATTAAGTGGATCATGCTATGCCTCCAAACTTCATCTCTCGGTATTCTTGTGACTTACTTTTTTTCTTGTCAAAATAAAGTTAAAATCTATATATTAGCTCGTATATAAAATAACGAACATCTTTAATACTTCATAAGTGTTAAATATCTAAAAGGTTGAACACCTTTAGCATATCATTTATGTACTTAAATTAGAATATCTAAACATATTTTTTTAATTTATCCTTATAGATCTCAATCTTTAGAATTTAAGTTTTTACATTTTACATATCCAATTAAGAGTTGTTTTTGGACTATGATATTTACATAATTAAAAATATTAAATGTTGCTCCATTTGTGGTATATCTTCTATATTTCCCCACTAAAGCGCAAAACTATAGTTCCACTAAATTTCTTTTAAATATGATATATCCATAATCATCTTTAAAGTAAACTTTTTAAATTCATTAGGATAAATTTTAGCATCTCTTAACCATTTAAATATTCATAAAATGTATTAAAGAAAGTCAATAGTTCTATTTGAATGTGTTCTTGTGAGATTTGAACTATTTCAAAAGCCATCTTACTCACACTACTCAACTTGAGAATTATTTTGCTTAAAAGTATTCATTAAAATAAATATTTTGTTCAATATAGTTTCTAAAATTGTATCTAACATTATGGATATCTAATAACTTTCTATTATATATTTTAATTATAAACTTATTGGATGTATATGCTTCAGCTAAGCATCACATTATAAATCATTAACTTTAACTCTTTAAGAATCTTAGCATTCCATATAATTTGTTGCATTAAGGCATAACAATGATAAAGTAAATATTGCATAATATAATATCTTACATTATAACATTCCTACGTTTATAAAATCCATACCCATTTTACAATTAGAACCAGAATCCATTTTTTATAAGACCTTTTCATTTTCTTTACTTTATGTTTTTTTATCTTTCCTTAATAAGGTATAATACTAACTCCATTGAATATTTATTCGGTTGGCAATCCCATTCCTGTCAAGGACATCTAAAAGTGTTGGCAATAGCTATGAAAACTCTAGTAAGGACTAGAGAGTCTAATCATTTTCAAGGCTCAGGTCTTATCTTTTAGGAGTGTTTTATTTTTTATTAATTTTAAAATTCGTAATAAATTGAGTTTGAGGTTTATAATTACATGTCCGTATTTATCTTTTAACATTTTATCATTTAGAAAAAAGGGTAAACTTTTAAGGGGGTTTGTATGACTCCTTTTAAGGTCTTTGAGGAAACACGTTTATATATACATATTTCATTTATGTCCATGATAATTGTCCTTCGCGCTAAAATCTCGTGCATAATCACCCTTTGTATTTGACGTTAAGATGATGTTCAACAAATTTGTTCTGTCTATTAGCACACATTATGTCCTTCGTGCTAGAATCGAAACCTCTAAAATATAGGAGGAATAATCTAGTTCAACGTAGTTGTTTACGACCTATCCCTTCTTTAGGTTCCCCTAATATTTACCAATAGAAAATTATCCCTTAAACTAAGCGCACTAATCAGCTTAAAGCTTACCCTTAACGTCAATATTTAAGGGATATCAATCTTTAGGGTATACTTCAAAAGGATTAAACTAATATTCTTTAAACCTAATACCATATATCTTTCCCTTACTATACACTATTTTAAATTGAGTATAAATTATATTTTTAAATCATATATCGATTTTACTCTTGTAAGATTATTCTGTCATATCATTGCATTATATTTTACGAAAATTTTTATTATTACTTCATTACATTGTCATCATTTTAACCTTTATTTTGAACTTATCCTTTTTCAGAGAACTTTTTTATTTATTTTCATTGTCATTTATATATATTTTAGTCGCTTGTTTTAGAATTTTAATTGAAAGTAAATTGATAAGATCAAATTATACTTGTAGCACTGTTCTTTTAAAGAAAAAATCAATTAGAAACTTTTGTTTAATTCATGGGATAAGAGACTTCTAGAATCCCCATAGAAGATTAGTCTGTCATATCTTTGCATTATATTTTAAGAAAATTTTTAACTTTATTTTCTTACATTGTCATCATTTTAACATTGATTTTGAACTCGTTCTTTTTCAAATTTTTTATTTATTTTCATTGTCGTTTATAGATATTATTATCACTTATGTTAGAATTTCAATTGAAAGTAACTTGATAAGATCAAATTGTACTTGTATCACTATTTATTCAAACAAAAAATAAATTACAAACTTTTTTTTAATTTATAGGATAAGAGACTTATAGAATCCCTATAGAATAAGAATCTTATAAAATTTCTTCTATTCGTCTTTTTTATTCCAAAATTTTCTTCTTATCAAATTACCATTTTTCTAGTAAATCATACCTTATATGTGATCTTTCTAACTATTGTGACATTTAACATTATTAACTTATTATATGTGCTTATCCATTATCTCTTACTCGCATATAATGAAGTTAATTAACTAGAAAGAAAATAAGCATTGCATAATTATTATATGCATACTTTGTAATCGTGCTACCACTACTTGAAAACTAGGCCTTCGTGAATATATCTTGATGCAAACTCGAATTTGTAATGATATTCCTCATTTCTCAATCCTTTGAGTCAAATTAAATCATTTTTCTAAAATGTCCTATTTTATCAAATCATTTATGATTTTATAGTAACATTATGAGATAAAAAATATTAACCCAATTATTAGAAATTAGAAATTCGAGTGAAAAGAGTATGACTTATATTATCCTTATTGGTTAAAATGCACATATGGTATGATTTATATGTTATAGTATTGGCTCTCTTTCATTAGAGTGTATGACTTTTCTCAAATATTGTACATTTGATAGTTCAAGCATACCTAATGCTTCTAGTTCACTTGTTTATTTATTGTATCTACCTTTCAAAACTTAAATCTGGTATATTAAGATAGCTTGGGCTAAAATATCATTTCTTTAGGTTATGTAATTTCTAATAATCCCTTATATTCTTGACCATACCTCACATCGACCTTAGTATTTTAAGCTTTGAGTTCTCATTTATAACTTAGAAAAAATGCTTAAAAATTGCCTCATCTCTATTCCTACAAGGTAATAGTGGTATTAACTATATGGGAAGGCTTCTCATGTCTATCTAACATACTTCTTGTATCTAGAGGTGATTAATCAACACTTACTCTAATGTTTATTACAGAACTAAAATCTCAACTCAAAATCAAGCAATCTCATATTTCTTAAAATGGATTTCCGTTTAAAATTCATTCCTTAAAATGTTGTTTAATTATAAATTAAGCATATATTGCATCAAATGTTCGATAAGGTTCTCTTTATGCTACTATATCCTTGACATAGTCATACTTGATATCTCTTTGTTTGGTTTGGTATTGATAAATAAGCTCTCTAGTAATATCTTTCAATGTACTTGTTCATACATGACATAATGTATATGAGACTACTAATTTCTTCAAAATAAGGAACCACCTTTATTTGTCATTCTTCTTGTGAAACATGCTTGGAGACTATATATTGCTTAGGTGCTCATCTTTAGCAATTAGCTTCACAAAACATTTTACTATCTTGCATACATATTTATTTAAATATGCATTCGATATTTATGTAGCTTATAATAGTAACAAAGCTCTTCTTAAACAATATTTAGTGACCTTGACTATAAAAAGTTTATAGGTTAAGCTATGTTTTTCATTTTGATTATGGTTGATAGCTAATTTATTTGTTCACTTGAAAAACTACTTCTTGTCGCTAGCTATCAACAATATCATCCATATGAAATGATAAAATTAAACATTTATCATTGGATTTTTTAATATTTACTTAGTAGTGTTTTTTAATCATACTAAAATCATACGACAAGATTATAGTACTAATATAATATACCAATTACTTTGAGATTGTGTTAGACCATATATTAACTATAACCATATAGGCATGTAAAGCTTTTGACCCTTTTGAATGAAACCAGATGGTTATACCATATAGATTCTTGCATTTAGGTATTCAATTAATTATGGATTTGCTGTATATTAAGATCCACCCAATTGTTAAGGCTAGAATAAGTCAAATTGATGTAAACCTCATAAAAAACAAGAATCTCTTAAAATAATCAATTTTTTTCATTTTGTGTATCATTTTTCCATTAAATGGCTTTATTTCTTCCAAAACTGTCATAAGTTTTTTACTTAACATTTGAAAACTTATTTGTTCTTGATGACTTTAGGTCCTTTCGAAAGATTTTTCAAGTCTTTTACTTATATTAAAGTCATTAAAGTTTATTCTTCTTCTATTGTTGTAACTCCATCCTTATTAAGACTAGATAAAGCATTTTCATATTTATTGAGTTTTTACTTTCTTATGAAAATACCATAATGGTTATTTCCTTCAACTTCTAAACATCATATGATGATTAATCCTCTCATAATATAGGTATAATGAAAATTTTGAGAAATAATTCTCTCTACATTCATATTGCTCCCACTCAAATTAGATAATGGTAAAAAGAGCTTTTACTGGTTAGATTAGATTTCGGTTCATTAACTTCTAAATTGCCCCCATTTGGATGAATTCCATGCAGTTGGTTTGATCTCATAAGATCATTTTTTATTCGATCTCTTATTAAGAGATAAATTTTGAACTATATTTTCTTGCTTTAAAAAATCATTCTCCAAGAATAAGATATCTTCTAACATGAATTTAATTATCCTAGGTACCTTTCTAACACTCTAATCAAACCTACCTATAACTGTACAAAATTAACTGTAGCAAGTTATTAAAATTAGAGCAATTTAGAGTATCGATCCCACAAGAACTATGTTACTATATCTATTAATCATAGTAAAAACAACTTAACAATGAATATTTAATGAAAGAGAATTAAGTTGATAAACTATCAAAAACAAGACATTTAAACTAATGAAGAGAAATCAATAAAACAAATATTGTGGTTTCATAATTCACTTATATGTGTAATACCCGGTATCTAGTTTACCCAGTAAGCCGAAATAAATCGGTATTTGAGTCTGATGTCATTAAAACCAGGATAGTGAATAATAATTTTTAGTGACATCAAATTAATGATGTATGACATTTTTTTTGTGGTCATAGAAAATTATACGAGCAGATGATTAAAAACCAGTACAAGGATGACATTTTTGTAAATAAGTGGACATGAGACATATAAAAGGAGCTAGTTGGAGATAAGACAAAAACATTGTCTTCTTCTTCTCCCTCTCTCACGAAACCTCCATGGGAGCTCCTCTCCAAGCTTTTCAACTTTTGTAACAAGAAAGGGAAGGAGGATCAAGCCATTTGGGTAGTATATAAAGGTAAGCCTCCATTCCAATGCTTAGATCTATGGATTAAAGCTTAGTTTTTCTGTTCTTTTGTGAAACCCATTTGATGGAATGTATGGGTTTGATGTTTTGGATGATGGGTTTATGTTCTTCCATGTCTAATGACTCTTTAACATGAAGAAATTTCGTTTTTATGATGATTTGGGGGGTTAAATTAAAACCTAGGGTTTTGTAGGTTAAGCTGTCATAGAGACAGATTTGTGGCTCTCTTTGTACATTTATTTTGAGTTGTTTAACGTATGAATCTGGAGAAACGTAAAACATAGAAGTTGTAGATCTAGATGTCTATTGTCTCCCTGATTTTTTGCACGATTTTAGTTTGAGCCAAACTAGGGTAAGAGGCCCCGAATTGACACTGGTTCAGAATACCAGTGGGATGGAAACGAGAACTGAAAGTTAATTGTTTGAAGACAATAGAGTTAGAATTGGATGACGAGTTCTTCTTACGAAATGCTCAAAAATTTTTCATATAATTCCTGTATAAATGAAATTTTAATTGGATGAGTATTCTGTTAGATATGTCCGAATAAGTAAAGGGTGTTGTTAACATTAGTGACACAGAAAAGAACAGAAACAAAATAGGCTTATAAAAATCACAATAAATATGATTTACTTCATTTTTGAGACGTCTTTGGATATGTGATAGCCAAATGAGTCCATTGAAAATTAGGTTTTGAATCACCTTAATTGGATTAGAAATGAATGAGTTATAAAGTTTTGAGACAGGAAGGGTCCAACTCATGACTACATGTTAAAGTTGATTGTTAATGAGAGATTTGGATCTTCTTAGTGACCGAATTAGAACATGGTCATAAAAGAAGAAATGTGAATTTATGTGTTAAATAGAGGTATGGAAAGTTTGAAAAAAATTTGACCTATGTATAAAAAGTTATGCCTTCATGAATGGGACCTATGCAGATGACTTAGTGAAAATAGAATTTGTAATGATATGTGTTAAGACATGAGGTTTATGTGAGAATGACTAATGTGGGTACATGTAATTTTTATGCATGTACCCAATAGCTTGTGAAAGCAGACAAGGAATAGGACTAGAAGTCATACCGAATACCTCTCAAGTTCAAGAAAGTTAGAAAAGAGATCAAAACCCCTGAAGTAGTCGAGGTGAGTATAATCATGCTAC
>JANITW010133672.1:0-13522 GCA_027564335.1 Erythroxylum williamsii | reverse complement strand
ATTTCTCCACCAAACAACATCATCTTTCAACCCAATCTTGAGGATGATTTAAGGTGATGAAGGAAGCAATTTAATGAAAAGAAAATAGAAGAAAACAAGCAAGGGAATCACAATGGAGGAGAAGAAGAATTTTAAAGAGGAAGCCAAGTTTTCTTTCAAAAGAGAGTAAGCATCACCGTTGGCTAATTCAAAAGAGAAAGGTTATAAACCTAAGGAACTTAGGGCTTGTATGGCAATTCCTTAACCACAAGTTCAATTCTTAGGGTCTAAAAATTCAATTCTTTTTCTAATTCTCTCCCAATTTCGCAATGATTATAAATATTAAATCCTAAAATCATAACTCAAATTATCTCATGCCAATTGTCAATCAATTTTGGAACCGGAATCCGATTTATCAGTCACTAAGCCATTTTTCTGGTCCGGACCCGTTACTCTAAAAATTCCAGAAAAATTCCTATAAATCTTCAAAATTAGGAAATACATAATCCTACACTCTAATTTCAATTCTCAAATCCCTACACTCGATTTTCACTCCAATTCTATGATCAAAACCTAATCTGTAAAATTTTCACCTAATTTTCCAATTAACACAAATAAGTCGGGAAATTGTCATACATACATGTACATACATATGCTTGTGTAACAATAAACACTTATCAATACTTATAGAAACTATAATGTATGCGCAAGTCAATCGTATGCATGCATTCAATCCAATCTCATCCGAATTACCGATATGCCCATCGCATCGGTAACGGGATGCTACAGGAATAGTCTATAAAATTTTAGGTATAACTTGTAGAATACTTAACCAAATTGTATGAAATTTAGTTCAATAAAATCTTAAGACATATGGAAACATTTTTTAGGGAATGTATTGCTTAAATACTTCATCTTTCTTGTCAAAATGGCCATGAAAAATTGACCTGAAAGACTATTTTAAGAAAAATGGAATGATGCTTGAATTAGTACATAAGCACGATCATGATAGAAAGAGAACATTAAAGGGTTGCATGATCATGCACAAGCACGATTGTGACAAAGGAGGATTAATTGGAAGTGTATGATCGTGATAGCGAAGGTATACTGCTGTTTGACAACTTGGAACACCCTTCACTCTTTTGACCATAACTTCTTCTCTGGACTTCCAATTGACTTAAAATTTGAAC
Source organism: Erythroxylum williamsii (assembly GCA_027564335.1). Lineage (NCBI taxonomy): Eukaryota > Viridiplantae > Streptophyta > Magnoliopsida > Malpighiales > Erythroxylaceae > Erythroxylum > Erythroxylum williamsii. The sequence continues at coordinate 12,353 of JANITW010133672.1, read as the reverse complement.
CACAGGCTCCTTACACATTTCTTTTCCTCTCCATAAAATTTCATGGTCTTTTGAATTCATTAGGAAAGGATTGGTAATGATCGATTGATGATGTTATAATAATCAAGTGTATTGAGCTATAAACCTTAATGCATGATTGAGTGATGAACTTAGAATAAATTTGTATTATTGAGGTGCAAAACTAAGTTCAAATTAGAAATATATGAGTTTTGAAGTATGCATGATCATAAGTTTAGTTATGAAAAAGGAAACATACCCGGAATAGTCATTGGGCATGCTTTGAATATAAGATATGTATATATGTGTGCAAATGAATAAGTATTTAACTGATCGACTTTGTAATGTAAATTATATGTGAATTGTATGATTGTAGACACTCAAGACAGATGCCAGTCAGACATTGCCGGACCATCCAAGTATTAGCATAAATTGGAGCATACTATGAGTCAACCTACATGAACTTCCTAGGATTGATTTATTTTGTTTAACTTCCAATTATTGAATTAATTTTGATTTGTTTATGAATTCTAGACTTTAATGGTCTGAGGAGTTTGATAGTCTGGAATGTATTGGAAGTTTTATGTTTGCATCTGAATTTTGAATGATATATGTTATACTCAACGAAAGTTGAATGTTATACTTAGGTCTGATAAATATGAGATTCTATCTATGCATTAAAAGTGAATGATATAAATGGCGTATTTTGTTATTTAATGCATTTCATAAAATGCATGTTCAGATAAAGGCGTTTTGATTAGAGTAACTAGTCTGAAAGAGCTTTAAGCTCATAATTCTGCCCGCAAAGCTTCGCTCTATGATTTCTATATCGAACTAAGCCTAATAGGCCAGTATCTGTATCTGTATCTGTATCTGAAAGACACTCGGTCATAACAAATAATAACGACTCTTGAGTCTCATATGCATCTGCATTTGTATGCTTATGATTATGAAATATATGATCATGAAATCTTTTCTGCAATTGTGATGATAAAGTGATATGCCATGAAAATGTAATTGACTGGATTATCCATGTTCTGAAAGAATGTTTGTGAAATTAGTTGGTTGTGTGATAATTGTGTATTTGACCTGAGTGAGATGATCAATGATGGTTCACTCACTGATTTCACAAAATTCATTAAAAATTGTAACGTGGCTTTTTAAATACGATATAGGAGACCTAGTTCCTAAGATTGTATAGAGCAACAATTTGGATTAAGATATAACTCAAAGGTCTGTCAGCTGACATCAGAGGAGTTATAGACTGTATTTTGTAGTTTCTTTGACATATAGAAATTTTGTATAAAGGATTGTAAATATTTGTTTCAATGACTACAATGTAAACTTTTGTTAATGAATGAAATGAAGTATTGAGGTTTTTATTATTGTATATTCTTTATGATGTCATTTAAGAGATTATGTTTGCTCTAACATACCATTGTCCTAGGATACGTATTTAAATGTCCTCTGGATGTTTGGGTATATATTCTACAGTAGTGGGGTGTTATAATAAGTCCTAATTATGGAATTACGTAGGCATTGACAAGTCTTGACCAACGAGTTGGCATGCATTAGTGCATATTAGCGAAAATCTTCAACGAGATGCAAGATGCAAGTGTAAGACCAAATGATAGCTTGAGTTAGACCTTGGGTTGAAGGTTAGCTTAATCATATGCATAAGGGAGACATATAAGAGATCGAAGGACTTATTATGTGCTTAAATAGATGAACTATTGATTAACCTATTTCAAGTTAGTCGATATTGTAATAAACTGCAAGTACACAACATAGTTGTAGCTAGTACCAACAAGTACGGGTTAATCCCCAGAAGACTATGAATATTAGTACTTAACATTCCCCTATTATCTAGCCTAAGGATTGACTTTAGATTTTTAATAAAAAAATAAAACTAAACAAGTTAAAGAAAATAGGAAATGAAATTGAAGAAAAAATTCAGGAAGCATTAGTAAGTTAATGATATCGAGTAATTAGTATCTAACCCTTAACTAATTGATCATTTGTAATACCATTGTGTTGTTGATTATTTAGGCCGTGGAGATTCCTGTAGTATACTAGTAGCTGACCTTATGTTTAATAACAACTAATACTAAGGTCTATAACCAAATTACTCAGGTTAAATCTTATAAGATTATGTTAATGTTTTATGAAGCCCTTTATTAGGTTTGACCCTAATTTGGAATATTTTTGTCATCCTATCTTCAGGGTCGAAATCAACTCTTTCTAATTACCGTGGATCTGTTCAAACATAGGATTTCTCAATCGCTACACTTAAAATTAGATTATGGTTTAATAATTAAGATTACTAGAACATTAATAAAGCAAATAATTGGATTGCAATAATCAATTGATCAATTACATTAACAAAACAATCAACATATGTTAAAGTATCCAAATAGGTGTCATCTAACCTAAACACTAATGAAATAATTAGTTACACATTGTCGAATACGAAATTAGATACACATATACATAAACTTGAATCAAAAACAAAGGAATCATAATTCTAAATCTCCCTAAGTGTTCTCTATCAAGTATTCTGATGATGTAGAAGTTTGATCTTGTAATTTGGTGGATTTGTTGATAAAATTTTTACATCTCCTACTCTTCTAACTTAAAATCGCCTATGAAATCATCTTTGGAACTTCCATAACGATGCTTGCCGCCTCCTCCTATAATTATCTCCAAGATGTCCAATTTATATGAAACTTTAGGTTTTTGGGTTATGCACATTTGTGTGTATAGTCGTGAATAGGAACGTGCATAATTAGAATTCGTTGGATATATTAAAAGTGCACGACTATGCATTTATTCCATATTATTGTTTTTCCTGTTTCGGCCACATTTTCATCCTGTTTCCTCTCCTTTAAGTCCATGCAAGCAATTATAACCTAAAAACACACTTGAAACAAATTAAATACCAAATATACAACAAAATTATAAAAATATCACACAAGAATACATTAAATATGGGGTAAAAACATAGTCAGTTAACCATCTATCAAATATCCCCATACTTAAGTTTTTGCTTATCCTCAAGCAAACCATAATCACAATTATAAGTTTACAACATTAATCCATCATCAATTTCAACTTGTCCATTCGTACTATACATTAGCATAAAATCTTATAGGATTGTCTAATTAACGTGCAATTAGAATCAAGTTGTCATAAAATTAACTTCCTAAGTAATATTAATAATAATCACATCAACAATCACACTAAAATCAAAAGCATACCTCTTCACACCCTTACCAGGATTTCGCTCAATATGCTCAAGTGTTTAAGGTGAAAGGCATCAAAACTCCCTATTAATGCATAGTAGAATTCTTACCATATGCTTTCGTAATTAAGAACCAGACAACCTAATCTGAAAAAAGAAAGCAACACAAATACCTAATCATCTTTGTCGATGTAAAGTAATTAAAACAAGAAACCTTTTTAATTAGGCACTGTTTGGTTGAAGGGTTAGGGATGGAAGAGGATAGGATGAAACACACTTCTATCATTTATTTGAGGGTTTCATAATAGAATGGGATGGAAGTGGAGGGTTTCATATTACATTCCATTCCATTCTAAACAGTAAAATAAGAAACCTCTTATTCAGAGGGTTTAGGATAGAACGTAAACTAATAAATATATACTACCTAATATATCCTCAATAATTATTTTTACCAATTATATCTTCTAACCCTACCCAAACTCTTTTATTACTATACACAAGCTTATCATTTCCAGGCTTCTCATTCCGTTCTCCGTGTTCTACCACTTCTCATTCTTCTCGTGTTTTTTATTGGCGGCAAAGCAAAAGACAAGCTAGAAGACTTGGTCACCGGTAAGTCTTCCTCTTTGTCGAAACCTTTTTTTTATCCTATTTCTATTCATTGTTAGATTTTTTTTTGAACAATATATGTCCATTGCTTTTATTATTAGATGTGTTTTGTTTTGAGTGAGGAGATTTTACTCTGTCTTAGTTCACTTAGCATAGGGGTTCACACATATGGGTTTACCCATTGTTCACTTTACATCGAAGTGAACATTATCTGTTATGGGTTAAGCTGCTAAAAATATCGATTATTTAATATGAAAGGCACATACATATAGGTCAATGCTATTGTATACTCTTGCGATCCACTCATTTTACTGTATGTGACTCATTTTATATATTGTGTTGTTTGAATTTGGGGTATTTTTCAATCGTCGTTGTCTTCTTTGTCTTTGTTTTCCTATTACTTTGTTTGAAATTTCAATGAGGGAATGATTCAGATGAAGCTTCGCATTTACGTTGCTTCTTGTTTCTTTTATAACACCATATATAAATGGACATATCTATGTCACATTTTTTATATTTTGATTTTCACAATCTAAAAACTATTCCTAATTTTGTTTTTTATACATGAACAATAAAGGTAATTGAATGAATAATCAAAAAGGAAAATTGATTCATATACATCAATTAGTGCTTGTTCATATTGCTTGTCTTGTGATCTATTGGTGGGTTTTACATAATAGACGTGTGAACGACAAGCTTCAAATCCTTACATGTTTTAAATGGAAGCCCCGGTAAACGGCGGCAATAACTCTTAACTATCCTAAGGTAACGAAATTTCTTGTCATCAGAGAGATTGCAATCAAGGGAGAGTATCATGAGAAGAATTTTATTTCATTCCAAAGGGAAAAATATAATTAGAATGAAGCCTAAACTATTTGGCAAATTATGTGATTTATTAGTTAGAAATGGTGTGCTTCAACCCACTGTACATCCAACTATTAAAGAATATTTAGCGAAGTTTCTATACATATTAGGGCATAACATTACCAATCGGGAGATTGCGTTCTTTTGGAGTCGATCTGGGGAAACTATAAGCCATCGTTTTCATAGAGTTTTGATAGCAGTTACACAACTAGAGGGTATGTTTTGAAGACAACCTGACGTATTAGAAACCCCAACGAAAATATTAAATAGTAGTAGATTCTACCCATTTTTTAAGGTGATTTTCTTTTCTTAACTTAGTATAATTAGATTAAACACACATAATATTTGAGAATGATATACTTCAATGTCAGGATTGTGTTGGTGCAATTAATTGTACACATATCCGTGCAAAAGTACATGTTCGAGATGCTCCTAGATTTCGTAGGAGAAAGGATTATCCAACAAAAAATGTGTTGTGTGCTTGTTCTTTTGATATGAAGTTCATGTATGTATTGGTTGGGTGGGAAAGAACAGATTCACTGATTATGAAAAGTGCACTAACTAGGCTGCTCTCACATAAAATTCCTCAAGGTAAAAATAGGGCTCAAACTTTATTAACTAATAAATGTCATAAATTACATTTTGACATAGTTTTATTCATGATAGCAAAATGCTATCTTGTTGATGCTGGATTCATGTTGAGAAGTGGAATTATTAAACCATATAGAGGGGAACGATATCACTTGAAAGAATACTCAAAGAATCTTTCACGAAATGCTCGTGAATTGTTCAATCATTGACATTCATCGTTGCGTAACGTTATCGAAAGGGCATTTGGTGTGTTGAAAAAACAGTTCTCGATTATAACATCCACCATAGAACCATCATATGGCATTCAGACTTTAAAAAAATATTATGGCTTGTGCCATTCTACACAATTTCTTGATTGGTACAGATCTTGATGATCCATTTCTTAATGAAGAATACGATGGAGGGGGAAATGATAACCAACATGGGTATGAAAATGACGGCGAAGATGATGCACACAGTGGAGAAATTATAAGAGATAACATGGCTACTTATATTGAGCTGCTTATACTTTAGGATGGATATTTCTGCATCGCAATTAATTTATGTTTTCCATGATTTTATATTGCTTTAAAAATATGTATTGGCTACTTATATGTAAATATGACATTATTTATTAGCGCTGTTAATGTTTTCACATCCAATTGTGTCTGTGTAATGCTTATTCATTATTCTGGCCTTTTATATTATTTGGAAAATTTTGGAGCTTCAATATTGTGTATGCTTTTGATATAAATTTTAGATTTTGTAATTAAATTTGTAATATACATAATGCCACCCCAAAAAGAGTTATGATTTTGGAATCAAGCTATGGATGATGCTTTGATTGACGCAGACTTATACTAGCATCGACAAGGAAATCATGTTGGTGGGACTTTCACCATGCATTTACTTGATACAATTGAAAATAAAATAAAGGAGAAATTTCCAGATAAAGAAATCGATAAGGAAAAAATAAAAAATCAGAACAAGATTATTAAGAACAAGTGGAGTAAGTGTTTTGATTTATTTTCAAATGGAGGTAGTGGATTTGCATAGAGTCCGTTAACAAATATGTGAATTGCTGAGCCAGAAGTCTGGGAGGCCTTAATCCAGGTGAACTTATTTATTATTTTGTTGGAAGAAAATATGATATCTGATGTGATTTGGTTGATTCATTCATAATTTTTTTTGTAATAGGCTAAACCAAAAGCTGCTGAGTGGAGACAGAAGCCTTTCATAACTACAAGAAGGTAGAGATTAACAGGCTTGATAAAGCAACTGGCGAGCATGTTGAAACAGCACAAGAGATAAGCAGACACATCATTTCTATCGATAGTGGGTTTTCCAACACCATGGATGAAAATAATGACGTTTGGACTCACAATGACTTAAGTTTTGAAGGTAATGTAACGATAAATAGTGATCGCACTAAATCTCCAATGGGAATGACAACTTATTCACAAAATGCAAACTCAGGAACATCACAGAAAAGGAAAAACAGGGCAAATGATGGTGAAGATGTAATCAAAGATGCCCTTTAGACAGTTGCAAAAGCCATTATATAATCTACTTCACTGTTAGTTAAACCACTCCCCATTTTAGAAGAAGAACTTTATAATCATTTCGTAGAGTTGGGACTAGAAGGATCAAAATTGTATGAAAGTTATCTTTTCCTTGTTCATAAGCTTGATGAAGTTAGGGCATTACTTTGTTGTATAGTGGCTCGTGAATTGCTTTTATTAAATTGGTTATGTTGATATGCTCTATGATTTTGTAAATTAACTATTAACTGTCTTATAGTTTGTAAATTACCTTATGTATAAACCTTTTGTACTGTTGTTGAGATTGTTCTTGAGTGGACTTAAAAGTCCAAAAGTTGTGGTAAAGTTTTAAATGTGAATATAGAAGGGCGTTTAAAACTGATTTACAAGTATTTTAGTTGAGTTTTGGGATTTTTAAAATATAGTCATTGTGTTGTCCAAATGTTTTCAAAGAATATTAAGTTAGGCTTGCATAGTTGAGTTAAGGGTACCATGAGTATCCTTAGCCTACAATGCTAAATTATTTAAAACATTCAATTTCTTATCATTAGTACCCCACCCACTTTTCTTTATAATCTCTTATAAATCAAAATTTATGGTTATAAGAAAAAATTTCATCATATTTTTTTCAATAAAAGTAATCATTTCATTGAAAAGGGAATAATAATAGTATCTTGAATCTATTTATTGAAAAGAAATTTAAAACTTGTCATAATAATATTTACTCAAATTCTAATAAAATACATATATATAATGAATGAGACTCGCTTGAATACTAATTGTTGTTCATATATGGTACATAAGAGGGATGGTTAATTGTGTATGCATATTTTAGGCTATTTGAAACTAATTAATAAATTTTTTATTCTAATAAATGATTACAACAATTTCATTTATGAAAATCATAAAATAATTATAATAATATACTTAGTGTTAGTAATTCACTATCATTTTTTGAATAGGTGAAAAGAAGTCCTTCATACATATGTTTTTCTTTGGGTCAAGAGGAATCGTTGTAGATTTTCCTTTCGAAGGGTAAAGAGTAATCCTTTATACACCTTCTTTGTAACAGGTGAAAAGGAATACTAATAATTCAATTACTCTTTCAATCACTCAAATACAATATAAGAACTCCTTTTTAGTCATACAATGGAATAAATGCTCATATAATGTTCACACACATTTCAATATAATAAAATTCTCTAAAAAAACCTCCCAAAATACTCCCTAATACTAAATGTTATTTCTCATAACTCACATGTGAACTACTTATACTCAAAAGTGACTTGAATAATTGTTACACACATATGTAACAACTAGTTTGAGGCATATTCGATTATTCAATCTCCTACTATGGGCTAGTGGGTTCTTATTTGGTTAGGGTATCAGTTAGTCAAATCCTAATTGAATATCATTAACTTTAAATAGTTTTATCGACTAACTCCTTTAGTTATCCAATTGTTTTGTTGGTCAAAAGTCCAGTTAGTTGTAAATAATCCATTTTGTTTCTTTCTTAATTTAGGTCAACTTAACCAAACCAATTTCTTATTCTAATTGAACCCTTATATATCAATTTTCAAAAAATACTTTGAAACATTAATTTCTAATACTTCAAGTTTTTTAAAAGCATCCCTTTATGATAAAAGAATCATTTAAATTTTATTGAAGGTCATGAGTTCTCATTTAAAGTTGGAAATAAACCTCAATTTTATTCATTGTACATTATATGTTATTGGTCATTTAAGTTATAGGAAGGATTAAGATAAGATTACAAGAAATATTAAAATGATTATTACACATATAATAACTTCACTCTTTTTTAAGCAAAACGGAACAGTTTCATCAAAATTTATTTTAAAACAAAATATTTAAATTACCCCTTTTTAACAAAACATAAACTGTATCCTAAACTTTTTTTCGATCATCTCGCCAACTAGACATTAAAGTTAGCAACCTTAAGCCCCTCGCGTATACTCCTAATAGTTCAATATCAGACAGTTTGGAATGGTTAGCTCACCCTTCAAAAAGGTACACTAATAGGTCAACCTTTAATTTCCTAAGACCACTTATTTAAAATGTTACTTGGTTTAAACAAATTTGGTCCAAAACCTATAGCCCTCAGTGTTCCTTTATATTGTGGTTAGTTTTCCTTCAAAAGTTACAAACACTAGACAAGCTTCACTATCTCCAAACCCCTAATCATTGCTTGTAACATCCCGTTACCAATGTAAAGGGCATATTGGTAATTCGGATGGATTAGGATTGGGTGAATGCATAATTTGATTTGCACATGCATTTAGCCTCTATAGATTATTGATAAATGATCGTTATTGCACTAGCATATGTATGTACATGCATGTATGACATATTTCCGGCTTAATTGTACAAATTGGAAAATTAGGTGATAATTGTACAGATTAGGTTTTGATTATAGAATTGGAGTGAAATTGAATGTAGGAGTTTGAAATTTGAAATTGGAGTATAGGATTATGTATTTTCTAATTTTGAGGATTTACAGGAATTTTTCTGAAATTTTTAGAGAAATGGGTCCAAACCAAAAAAATGGCTTAATGACTGCTTAATTTAATTCTGGTTCTGAAATTGATTAAATATTGACACAAGATAATTTGAATTATGATTTTAGGATTTATTATTTATAGTCATCGCGAAATTGGGAAAAAATTTGAATAAGAATCGGATTTTTAGACCCTTAGGAGTGGGCATGTGACAAATGGATTTGCCAAACATGCCCTAGCCTTTAACCTTTGGTTTATAAACCCTCCTCATTCAAAATTGTTTCCACGACACCCTTGCCCTTTTGAAAGAAAACTTGGACTTCTCTTGGCTTTTCTTCTTCTCCTTCTTCGTGGATCACCATCTTCGCTCTTTCCTTCCATTTTCTTCTTGAAAATTGCCTCATTCCTCATCATCAATCTTTGCTTTAAGCCTTGGAATGGAGAAATTGAATTTTGGTGTTGATAGAGGTGAAAACCGTGGGTGTGTATGAGATTGGGGATTTGAGGATCTTGGGTGATTTTTGAAGGATTGAAAGTTTAAATCAAGTAAGTTTTTACTTCATTATGTTTTAAGTTGTTTGATTTGATCATTGAATTAAGTTATTAATTGTTTAGGAATTTATAAGTTTCGGATGATGTAGATTTTGAGAATATGTTGATTTTTGACTTTCGGTATTTGATGAATAATGAATATTTGATGGAATTAAGGTTAGAAATGAGTTATGTTTAGTGTTTTAAATTGATTGGGAGTGATCTGAATTGAATTGAATGGATTAGAAATCTGCAGATCTGAGAAATTCTGGGTTTCGGCGTGTTTTTCTGGGTTTGCACGTCGCGACGTGTGATGAACACGCTGCGGCGAGCAAGTCCTCCTTCGCACGCCGCTAGCTGTGCAATGCACGCCGCGGCGAGTAGAATTCTATCGCACGCCGTGACGATCGAAGGCGCACGTCGCTGCGAGCGGAAGCTTATACACCGCGGGGAGAAAAGAAGCGTGTGCCGCATCGAGGGCGAGGAGTCTCGCCACGGCGCAAGCTCGTTTGCCGCGGCGAGGACCCCAGTTTTTCGAAATTGAATTAAGTTGTTTTTGTGATGAATTTTGAGGTTTTAATTTCTAATGAGTTGATTATTGATTGATTGTGATTTAGAGACTAAGAATTTCATTTTAGAAGAAAGGAATCTCGAAATTGAATTCGATGGTTCTCGAAATCGGATGGCGATTATTCGTGAATGTGATTTATAAATTGGAGTGGATCTTAGTCAAGTGAATTATGGTATTAGGAATTGCTATCAATTAGAGTGAAAGAATTGACTGGGGAAGATTCGGGAATAGAATCAGGAATGTCATAACATGTATAGTACATAATTTATTCGCTGCATGTGCATTATTGATTACTGAGATTGTAATGTTTACGTATTCTGATTGTTATAGAGGCTCAAGTGGAACGTCGATCGTCCGACATAGCAGAGACTTCCCGGCAGTAGCTCGAAAGTTTTGAGGTGAGTAACCTAGTTGGTTCCTCAATCTCTGATTTGTTAAATGCTCTGTATGAACTGTCTGCGTATATGAATTGAACGATCTGTTTGACTTCAATAAATACTGTTGAATGAGATGTGTTATTGTGAAATTGTGAGCGCATGCTAGGCATGATCAGAAATTGGTAATTAACAGTTGTGACTGGAGCAATTTCTGATCGGAGCTATAAGCTTAACCACTGTAAAAAGGGGGCCTAAGGCTCGAAAGGGAATAGTGCATACCCAGAGGGCTCTCCTATCCCTAATGCGCATGGGCAGTAGTGTATACCATGAGGGCTCTCCTACCCCTAAAATGCGATTACTGTTTGTTGTGCCCGAAATGGGACTATACTGACGCCCAGTTACAACACTGAAAGGAAATAGAAAACATCATGCATTAAGCATCTGATTGTGCTATAATTCTTGAAATGGGTTAAAACTGTATGTGTGATAATTGTTTAGTAAAATTTCTGATTTCTGTTCTGAATATGTCATTGTGTTGATCTGTACGCAATTTGCGTAATGCATAAATTGAGTGAACCATCGATGATGGTTTCTCATTGAGTTCGTAAACTCACCCAACATTGCAATTTATTTTTCAGGACAGTGATAGTAGACTCCTAGCTCCAGTTAGCGAGACTTTTCCTGCTGTATGAGCGCTGGCAAGAGAAGTATGGCTCACAGGTTGGTCAGCTGGGATCTTTTGGGGATGACCTAGTTAGGAGTTATTTTGGTTCCTTTTTGGTTTTGTATAGTATGTAATTATGACGGAAACGTGTATTTTGGTTTTTAAGAAATGAAATGAGCAGTAATTCGGCTTTAAAATTTAGTGAAATTTGTCATTTACAGTTTTATTATATTGATACCATGTGGATTATAGAAATGATCGTTCGTAGTGTACCCTCATCGTATGTTATGTATCAGAATGACCTACGGGCGTCCCGGTGCGTACCCTATAGTAAGGGGGCACTACATTAGGTGGTATCAGAGCCAGGTTTGACATCTTTTAGGCATAGTGTATAATTAGGCTTAAATTTCAGTGAGAAAAGCAGAAATTAATCGGAATTATGGTTTTGTTATAGGTCATCCGTCCTTAGTGATCAGGTAGATCAACTAGTTGACCATAGATCAGTCGGAGCTAGTAGGGAGTCTTCAGTGCCTCGATTTGATGAGCAGCCTCCTAGAGTTCCCGCGAGACGGGAGAGGCGGTATGATCGACTGAGCAAGTAGGGAGCTGTTGAATTTTATGGCAGTACAGACGCTGCTGAGGCTGAAGGATGGTTGGAGAGGACTGAGAGAGTCCTTGACCAGATGGACTGCGACTCTGATGAGCACTTTGATTATTCAGTCTCTCTGCTTCAGGGTCCAGCATATTAGTGGTGGAAGACTATCCCAGGCAGTACCACCAGACCCTGTATTCTGTCATGGGAGGATTTCTTGAGAGCCTTTCGGGATAATTATATGCCCAAGGTCTATTTGGAGATGAAGATGCAGGAGTTC
>JANITW010133210.1:0-13620 GCA_027564335.1 Erythroxylum williamsii | reverse complement strand
AGTAATAATAATAATAATAATAATAATAATAATAATAATAATAATAATAATAATAATTACTTATATGGGGGGAGGGGTATTTCTGGAAGTTTCTTATGTGTTTTGTTTTTGTCACAGGGACAAGAAATCTTATCCCACGGTTTTAGAAGGAACAAAAAATTTATGTTTTTATAATCGGAAGTCAAAACAAAAATAAGTTGGGTCAATAACCAAACACTGAAAGGCATAGGATTTTTGTGTTTTTGTTATCTGTCTCCACCAACAGAGACAATAACCATACGCTACGATAAAGAATTATGAGAACAAATAATGAACACAAGGAAATTTGGAGTTAACAATGCCCCTAACAGTATTATGGTATTGAAGACTAAAGTTATCCAAGCAAAATGTATCAATTAACGACTATGATCATAGATAGTATTTTGAGTGTATTCAAAAAGTAAAGAGAACATTTTGAATACTCGAGGAAATTTTACATATCATGAAGATAAAAAGAGCTATATGCCAAGTTCCATAAAAGTGAATCTTAGCTTGATCAAATAAATTGTAGGTGGTATAGTATTTGAACATGGCACATTAGGAGACTCAAAGAAGATAAAGGTGATGATAAAGTGAGAAACTACAAGGAATATATGTGAGATTTGGAGTTCCTTAGAACTAGCTGCATGTTGGATACTATTAGAGACTATTAAGGAGTTTTTACTGATCTTAGTCTTTTGAAGAATATATCTTAGGCAAAACATGTAAAATGTATGGACTGATGATTATAAAAAGAATCTTTGATGAATTATAACACTGACTTAACTATATCATTTAGTTCTAGAGATTATGTCGTATGTAATGAAGTTTCACATCAGAAATTAGGATGAAATCTAATGCAGCATAATCAAGTGATTTCTTATGCATGGAGACAGTTTAAGCCGCATAAGCTAAATTTTGATACATGATTTAGAATTTGCTACAATAGTAATTGCATTGAGGAGCCTGGAGACATTATAAGTATAGTGAAACATTTTGGATTTTAGACGAATTATTAAAGTAAGAGATAATTATTAAGTTTGAAAGAAATGAAAAAGAGACTGAGACAATGGATAGAGTTACTAAAAGATTATAATGTACCAATCAGTATTTCCTAGCAAAGTCAATTTTGTAATCTGATATATTAAATAGAAAATTCAATAGTAGTGTATCACAAATTTAGATATTGAGGTTATCGATCTAGTGTCATAAAAAGCCCAAAATGTTGACTTGAATTTTGGCCAATTCAAAGTACTATTAGCTATTAAAATTTAAGATCAGTTTCATATGAAAGAATTAACAAAGCCCAAAAACTGAGGATTCAGGATTGTGAATCTTATCGAGGAATTAAAAATGAATCTAAATTTTTAAGTTTCAATAGGAAGAATGATATTTTGTGATTGATATAAGAAGATTGTGTGCTCAATAAAGATGATTAAGCAGGGAGATTACTAAAGAAAGCAAGTAACAACCTAAGCTAGACATCCTAGTAGGAATACGTCAAAATAGTATTTAGCTATTAAGGATGTAGAAACAAGTGACTAAATGTTTTAATTACCAACAGTCCTAACTATTGGAGATATGCGTAAACCTTATATGTTTGGAGTTCATAGGAACATGAGATTAATATATAGTTCTAACTGACTACAGGCATAACAATCGTTATCATAGTGCTATCATTAGAATATTGTATGAGGCGTTATACAACAAAAAGAGTCATTCGCCTTTACATTGAAATTAAGAGGGTCTAAAAATGGTTAAAGGCTTGAATAAATTCAAGATACTGTTAATGTGTGAAATGAATCTGTAATAGAAATTAAGTGGCTTATGAATGATGAATGAATTTGATGGATCAACATCAAGGTTATGGAATATAGTGAAATAGACATGAGAGTGGAGTGTATTAACATTGAAGAGATAGGAATTATTAAAGGAAAGATGAATTGTTTCTAAGAGTACCACCTTGGTAAGGTGTGCTCAAATAAGGAAAAAGAATAAACTAAGCTTGAATTGTATTGGTCCACATGAAGTCATTAAGAGCATAGGACCAATAACTTATGAGTTATAATATCAATAAAGATGTCTCAGAATTATAATGTGTTATATGTGAGTATGCTAAGAAATAATGATATGACCTGACAAAGATGTATGGTCGGCTTACGAAGTGAAACTTTTGAGTAATCTAAATTATTGAGGAAACAGTTAAGATAGTTTGATATCTAAAGAAATAATCAAAAGATTGATTGATTACATTGATTATGGTTATTTGAAAGAAATTATTTGACTGATGAAGTTTAATGGGAAACGGAGGAGTATATGAGGGAAATAACACCCCTGCCTTACTGATCAATCTGATAAGAATTTCGAGGATGAAATTATTAAGGAGGGGAGAAATGTAACATCTCGTTCCCATATTAAAAGTTAGAAACCAAAAATACGATACATGAGAGATCAATGACATATTAAGAAAAATGCCTTTTCATGCTCATGCATATTGTTAGCATATACACACCCGAAATTTGAATTTTTGCACACATTAAAATGTTGGACCACGGATTTTTTTTATGATGTTATTAAGCATGAATTGTGAAAATTATGTGTTTATGCCTTAGTTTGATTGAATTGGGAGTATTAGTGGATAATTTTTGTTTATTTGCGTTTAATGTGGTGTAAATGAGAATTATAGGATAAAAATATATGAGGGCATTTCAGGAAGATTGCTTGAGGTGGAGTGAATTAGGTTTGTCTAGGAGGGGTAAGTTGGTCCTTAGACTTAAGAAAGAGTTAGAGAAATTAAAAGAAGGAAAATAGAAGAAAGAAAAGAAAAGAAGGAGAAAAGAGAAGAGGAGTTGTCGTAGGTGGAGGAAGAAGAAGAGAAAAGTGGGATTTGTGATTCTAGCGCTTTCCTACAGATTCGAAGTGTTTCCGGGTAAGTTTCTCTTTGTTTAATCTTGTTTTGGTTGGATTAAACCTAAAGATAAGTTGAATGTGTGAGAATCAGAGGTTTAGGGTTTGAAAGGTAGAAATGGATAGATTTCTTTGGGTTGATGATTCTGTGCAGGTTTTTAAGTTGTTAATGGGTTAGAAATGTAGTGTAGGACTATATCAAGGTTTAGATGTGTTGTATGTGATTAAAGGAAAGGATTAAAGTTGGAAAATGTTGGAAAATTGGGGTTTGGAGTCGTCTCCAGAACCCGCACGTCGCGACGTGCTCATGAGTGTGCACGTCGAGGCCCTCCCCTCTCCGCACTCCGCGGCGAGCCCCCAGTTTTTTCGAAAGAGATTTTTTTGGGCATATCTTTTGGTGTAGATGTCTAATTGAGGTGATTTTGGATTCGTTATGAACTAAAGATAAAGGACTACAAGTTGTATGAAGAAGGGAAGTTCGGAATTCGCCTCTTAGGATTCGGGAATTTTAGATGGAAGTCGAATGTAGACTTTTGATTTTAGTACTTTCGATTTTCACGCTTTTTGAAATTTCCTTTGAATGTTAATTGAATGGGAACTTGGTTTGTTATAGGAAACAAAGCTGACCTAATCCAATCGCAAGAGGAAGGACAACAGTGAGTCGATTACTCACGCGATAGTAGGTGGGTAATACATTTATGGTTATTGTGTATATGGGCAAATTGCCTTGTGTGCTTGCATGTGTATGTGGCATTGCTTGTTTTGATTTATAGATATCGTTGCTAATGCATCGAGATTGTGATTATGAATTGCCTTGGTAATTACTATGGCATTTTGAAAGAATGAAAAGTAAGAAACATTTGATAAAATGCTTTGAGCATGAAACGAATTGATATGTGCTTGGTTTCGGTGAGAGAGTAACAGATGGAGTCACGTGCACGTTGATGCATAGCCTTTTCCCGGCTGCCCGCTTGAGGCAACGAGATCCTTGAGAAATCAGACTCGGATAGTTTACGGTATAAACTTCGGTTTAACCGGATCGTTTTACGGAACTCTCGAGCCAATTGTTTGTGCATACATGATTGATTTGTTGAGCATGACACATGTTAAAGTGTTATATTGTGTACTCATATGACATATTTTGTGATGATTGTAAAGTGATAGATTGATGACTTGCTATATATACATATTGCTTGATTGTGTGGCTCGTTGCCAATGGCTATAAATGTATATGCCACTGAGCTTCGCAGCTTACCCTATTATCTCCCAATCCTCAGGTGCAGAACGAGATGATCGTTGATCTTGCAAGGCATCGGAAACTCTAAGATAGTTAGGAGCTTTTGTCCTAAGTTAGCAACAATGAATTTTGATATTTTGGGCATATTTTTTGCTGTGGATGTCCAAATGAGGTGATTTCGAATTCGTTATGAACTAGAGATAAAGGGCTACAAGTTTTATGAAGAAGGGAAGTTTGGAATTTGCCTCTTAGGATTCAAGAATTTGGTTGGAAGTCGAATATAGACTTTTAGTGCCTTTACTTTTGATTTTCAAGCTTTTTGAATATTTCTTTTGAATGTTAATTGAATGGGAACTTGGTTTGTTATAGGAAACTAAGCCGACTGATCCAATCGCAAGAGGAAGGACAACTGTGAGTTAGATTCTCGAGCGATATTAGGCGGGTAATGTATTTATAGTTATTGTGTGATTAGGCAAATTCTTGCTTATGTGTGAATATATGTTATATGTTATGTATCATGAGATGCATGACATTTTGATCGAACATGTGGTTAATTGTTTAAGAATGATTTGTTATAAGATTTGAATGATTTCGATTTCGTATACTTTGAAAGAAGTATGAGAATTGATAGAAGTAAATTTTGATTCTGAGCATGTTATGCCTCGACTTTGGTCATGGAATTTTGAATAAATGAAAAGCATGAAAACATACCATCTAATAAAAGGATTCTGAGCATGATTGTGTGCTTTTGTTTGGGCGAGAGTGGAACCATTTCATTCGTCACGTGCACGTTGACAAGAGCCTTCTCTCGGCTGCCCGCTTGTGGCATATGAGCTCCGAATAGACTCATTTAGTTCAGGTTGTAAACTTCGGTTTCTCCCTTTTGTTTCCATGGAACCCTCGAGCCATATGATTTGCATTGCATATTTGATCTGTTCATAATGAAGCATATTTGTGACATGTTCTGTGAGTTGCATTAATTATGTTGAAGGCGTAAATTGCTTGATTAGCATATGAGTGCTGAAATTGTTGCATGTTTATATGTATATATAATATATATATATATACATACATATGCCTGAATTTGTGCTAGTTACCGATGGCTATAATTATATTAGCCACTGAGCTGTGTAGCTCAACCCATTACTTTTCACTCCTCAGATGCAAAACGAGACAATCGTTGATCCTGCAAGGCATCGGAAACACCAAGATAGTTAGGAGCCTTGTATTAAGTTAGTATTTTGGTTGGCTCTCCGAGCATGTCATCATGGAGCATCTTCATGTATTTGGATTTAGACTTATTTCTGTATTATGTTATTTGAGAAGGCTTGTTTAACTTCTTTGATTTGTAATGGCATGAAGCCCCTTGGGTTAAGGGGTGTTTAATTCATTAATGAAATGCATGTGTATGTATGTATGGGTATATGTAGGTTTGTGTGAATCAAAATTATGAATAGATGTTCGGATCGGGTCCGAATTTTAGGGTGCTCGTCGCTGGCGAGCCCAACAGATGTCAAAGCACAAGATCAGTATCCAAGATATCCTTGCGTACTTCAAGTCCAAGGATATTTACACCATTTATATGATGAGATTAATCATTGACATTTGATAGATCATTGATTGAGCCCAAGTTTCTTATATAAATTGGCGACATTTTCATGATTTTTACTACACTTCTTGGCTCCTATTTCTAGATTTTATGCTTAATTTAACTCTAAAGTGTCTACCTTTATTTTATGTAGTTTAAGAGTAAAATTGTCACAAATTAGTATTAATTGCATTAATTAATTTTCTAAGAACAATTGATGCTGCAAACTACCATTCGTTCATTATAGGAGACTCAAGGAGAAGAGGCTCAAGAAGAAAAGGTAGAGTCAAGGATAGGCTGAAGTCAATAAGTCAACAAGTAAACCGGGGCAACAAGAAGTTCGCTACGGCGAAAGGATGATGCGTCACCACAGCGAAGTACAAAGAATTCTAAGCAGAACTTTCGAGAGAAGTTTGTTGCAATGAAAATTAATTCTGTCGGCGCAGCAAAAGAACCAACAATGCAGCTAAAACTTTCGGGAAAAGTTCGTCGCAGTGAACTTATCTGTCATCGCTGCAAACCTTCAAATACCCGAACCATTTTTTAAAGTTTACCCACTGTGCAACCCAAACCATAAACCATTTCTTTTAAAAACCTACCTATTTTAGGTTAAAGGAGAGAGCCGACAGAGATATCAATATCACACACTCACTCTCTCTACCTTCAGATACACCTTCATCCACTCTTATCCATTCCAGTCCACCATCTGTTCCTTCATCCGACAACTGCTACCATGGATACTTCTAGTGGGTTCCCAGTTGTGAATTCTCCTGGAGTTATGCTTTGCTAGCCACCTCTTTCCTCTTGAAAATATAGCAATGGCTAGAGTTCAATGAGCCTCAAAAGGGGAGCAGTATATTCCATATTCAACTACATTGTTATGAACTCTTAGGTTTAAGATTTGTAATTTGTAGTTGAATATTCTTGATTAGAGTTTAATCAAGTGTTAGATATTAAATTTGTTATTGGGATTTGTTGATGTAGAATTTGGAACTTAAATATATGAAGTCTCATATATGTCTCAAGCAATTGGTTCCTTAAGTTAGCTGTTGTCATTTTTGCTGCTAAGTGAGGTGAGGAACCTTAATATAGATTGCATTTGAGATAGTTTAGTGTCATACTTGTTGATAGTATAGGATTTCATTTTCTTTCATTAGCATAAAATTTTGAAAACTCAAACAAATAGGATACCAAACTTTTTACACACCACATGCTTAGCACTTTTACACCTCATAGTTTTGAACATTTCTTTATTGCTTTTTCATACATACACACTTTACTTGCACACTTTACTCATACACACACTTTCATACACCACACACTTGCATCCTTCACATTTTGCCTTTTTAATTGACTTTTTGTGCTTGCAAGAAATTTTTGTTACTTTTTATTTTAGTTTATTTCCATTTAAAATTGTTTCCGTGCATGCCCAAGAAAGTTAAACTTCTACTTTTTTATTCTAAAATTGAGAGACGTTTGAGAAAGATTAGAAAGGAGAGAAGAGAAAAAGAGAAAAGTCAGGCAGTTATCGAAGAAGAGCCTAGTCGACCAAGGAGTGAGAGTGAGTCGATAGAAAGAGAGATCATGGCTAAGAACCCATCTTTTCTGCAAAACCCTAACTTTCATGCTAACCAACCTAGGAATGGTGATAATGGAGGTAATGGGGAACATGAGCGGGTTAGAGAGAATAATGAGAATCAAAGAAGGAGAACTATTTGGGAAGCAACTACTTCTGATGTTAATTATGATCCATTTACCGTTGCTTATCCTAATTTTGATGTTAATTTTGAAGTTAAAGAATTACTCATTAACTCTCTTACTAAATTTCATGGATTGATAGGAGAGGATCCTTACATGCATTTGCAATCTTTGTCCACGATCTGTCAGAGTATGAAGTTGATGAGAGCCTCACTTAATCAAGTACTATGGAAGGTTTTTCACTTATCACTGGAAGGAAAAGCCCAGGAGTGGTATATGAGCCTCCTAAGGCACGTGGCGAACGCTTACCATAGTTGGGCAAATTTAAGGAAAACATTCTTGGAAAAATATTTTTCGGCCTCCAGAACTTCATCGATGAGGAAGGAGATCTATTCAGCATGGCAGGATTATGATGAATCCCTTTATGATTATTGGAACTGCTTCCCAGATCTATTGCCTAGATGCCTCCATCACTAGATACCTGATAAGCAGTTAGTGCAGCATTTTTATGATGGGTTGAAAAGTCAAGATAAAGGTATATTGGATGCAACATCGAGAGGATCTTTAATTGATCTTACAGCTACGAAGGCATGAGATTTGATCAAGAAGATGGCTTTGAATCATCAACAGTACAGTGTTAGGGAGACCAGAGGAGTACATGAATTGGGAGCCACAACAGCCCAATCCAAAAGAATGGAGAGTTTGGAGTCAAAAGTTGACTCTTTGGAGAGTAGAGTGACCTCACAATTATCCTTCATCACTATAGAACTGAAGAACATGAAAGTGCATTGCCCGGCATCTTCTATGGATCTTAATGCACCTAGTTGTGATACTTATGAGCCAGTAATGCACATATCTAGTGTTTGCCCCGGTCGGTATAAAGAGGTGTCTGCAGTGTATCCGGGATGGACAAATCAGAAATGGGACCCCTACTTCAACACTTATAACGAGGGATGGAAGGCGACCCTAGGTTCAGTTGGAGGAATGAAGAGGGAAGGGCTCCAAACATATTTCAACAAGGAGGAGGAGCTGGTACTTCCACTAACTAGTTCCCCAACTAGCAGCAAGCCCTGACTGTCCCACCCAAGGAGGACACCAACCAACTGCTGCATAATATGATGACTTTGATGAAGGAAGAAAGGAATTCTAAAAATAATCAGTTCAATGCCATGGCTTCTCTAATTCAACAAGACTCTTCAAAGAATACTGCTCGGTTTAATGCTCTAGAAAAGAGAATGGAGCAATGGGAGACGAAAACTGAAAATATCAATTCATTTGTCACCCAATTGTCCAACAACATGAGTGAGAGTCAAGTGAGAATTAATGGAGCTATCCCTTCAAACACCGTTATAAAGCCCAAAAGTTTAAATGCAATAGCTCTCCAAAGTGGGAAACAACTGAGGTTCAAAAATCAAGATATGGAAGAAGGCGAAGAGGATATTGACAGTGAAGAATTGCCTTTAACAAAGCACAAAGTCAAGAAATCTGAAATCTCCAAAGAAAAATTTCTTCTGATTGAAAAAAAGTCTGAATCAAGGAGCAAAGGAGCTAATTCAGAGAGCTACAAGGAATAAGCGACAACAAGGGAGTATGTGGAATCAAGCAAGCTTGGAGCCAATGAAGCCAATGGTAAGGAGGTAAATCTTCAAGACTTTCTTTTTCCTAATTCATATTTGATGAGCAAATGAATGACTAACATTAAGCAAGAAAAAGATATCATTGATTTGTTTAGTAAAGTGGAATTTAATATTCCTTTGCTTGATCTTGTGAAACGGATTCCTACTTATGCCAAATACCTTAAAGACCTATATGCCCATAAGAGGAAGTTTAGGCCAAATGAAAGAGTCTAAGTAAGCTCAAATGTGTCCGCCTTATTTAAGCCTCAAATCCCTGTAAAATGCCAAGATCCTGGATCTTTCACTATCCCTTGCACTATAGGTAAAGTTACCATAGGGGGAGCTTGTTAGATCTAGGGACAACCATTAATGTTATGCCTAAGTTTGTTTATCAATCATTGGGAGTCAAGAATCTTAAGTCTACATCTGTAATTCTCCAATTGATTGATAGGTCAATTAGGCATCCTATAGGCATTATAGAGGATATTTTGGTCTAGGTCAAGGGTTTAGTTTTTTCAGCTAATTTTTATGTGCTTGATATGTCTTCAGAAGTTGTGCAGGACACTTTTTTAATTCTAGGTTACCCTTCTTAAGGACTACTAGTACTATGATTAGCATGAAAGAAGGTACAATCACCATGGAGGCAGGAGATCAACAGGTGAGTTTTAACATGTATGAGGCTATGAAACACCCCTATGAGGATTATTCGCTCCTAGGAGTTAACATGCTTGATATTGTTATTGATGATGCATGCTTTGAGTTTGAACTCCAGCATGTTTACTCTAACTCCGCACTGAACCCATTCACTGATGACTCCTTGGTAGAAGGATTTTTCGCTAATGTTTTAGGTAAACCAATGAGTGTGGACGTTAACACCGAAGTGGTAAGTGGTCAAGTTGCCTCACCATAGCAAAATTATCAACCAAACGTCCACCAGGAGACACAAGATCCAAGGTAGTCATCAAGTCATTTCTCATCCTTCACTTACCACTTACATCTACTCTGTGATTGAATATGACATTATGGATGCATGAGTATGTTGACTAAGTGTGGGGGAGAAACTACTTCAATAGGACCTAGGTTTAGTATTTAGTTTATGCAATTTTAATTCAATAATTCATCTCCCTTTTTATGTTCGTTGTGTTTTAGCTTAATGCATGACTCATCTTCTATGATTGAGGAAATTGGTGTAAATGGATGAATTGCAATTTGTTTTCTAATGCTTAAGGACTTTGCATGTGAGTTGAGTATCCAGTTATTCTTTTTCAGTAGAATTTTTCATAGTTTGTCTTGTTTATTTTTCTCTTAGGAAAACTTCGTCGAGGCATGATTCATGTCGCCACGCGCGTCAATTCCTTAAAAATCTCTCAGGCCAATTTGCCACGGTATGAATTAATTTTTTCGCCGCAGCGAACATTTTCGAGCAACATTTACCGCGATGAGCTCACTTCAGGTAACCTTCGCCGTGGTGAAAGATCTATCTGCGCAAAGATACTGAGTAAAATTTCCCTTCTACCCTTCTTTTCTTTTGATCTTTCATCTTCCCTCTGTCCTTCTTCGTAATTTCCCTTTCACTTCTTTATTAACCCACCTTCCCCTTCATCATTTTCATATACTTCCCTCTAATTCGCTACGGCCATCTGAACTATTCTTCACTAAATCCCTTTTCGTTCGTTCTCTTTGGTTGATTTCGCGTTCGTCGATCGTATCTGTGCATCTCTCCGTCTCCTTTGTAAGTATCTCGCCTTTGTTCCGCTTTTTACCTCATTGTTTTTGTTATAGTTAGGGCATGTTCGCCGCGGTGAAGAAACTTTTTTTTCATCGTGGCAACACACCCTTTTGTCTTGGCGAGCCAGTGCATGCTTCTTCGCCGCAGTGAACTTAGTAGGTTTTGACTTCAGTCAATTTTTTTAATCTATTTGTTTATTTTTCTGTGTTTGCTTTTCTGCAGGAACATGCCTCGAACTAAAAACCCTACCCATCATTTCCCACCATCTCAGCTAGTTCATCTGCTTCATCC
The DNA here is from genome assembly GCA_027564335.1 of Erythroxylum williamsii. Classification (NCBI taxonomy): domain Eukaryota; kingdom Viridiplantae; phylum Streptophyta; class Magnoliopsida; order Malpighiales; family Erythroxylaceae; genus Erythroxylum; species Erythroxylum williamsii. The sequence goes on along the minus strand of JANITW010133210.1, from coordinate 2,536 downwards.
AGTAATTTCGGTCCTCCTAATAGAGCTGATTCTGATTTTGCCAACCTAGTTGAAAAGATAGACGCTAGGCCATTCATTAGAGAGCGGCTATTTTCCTTAACTCTACACAACAATCCCTTTGTCCGTCAACTTGTACACTCTTAACTTATGGGATTAGTCCAACCAAGGGCTCAGGGCAACGATAAATTCGTTCGTCATTTCTATACTTATGCTCAACTCCACAACACCATGGAACTTAATTACCGTGGTGTGAAAGCCCCCACCACATTCACCACAGTAAGCATCCGTGAGCATTATAACCTTCCCCTATTTTCCACTACGACTAAGATCAGTTGATCCACCATTATCCATGGGACAATGTTATTTGTACCCTTTGTCCCGAGGGCATTGTCTGGCATCAACCCCGAATCTATCAACATTATCTAAAACATTTTGGACCCGAAGCTTGTCCTTGGCTCCACATTGTTAGTAACAACATCATCCCAACCTCCCACCTAGCCTTCGTAACGAAACAGCAAGCCCTGTACCTTTACCTTCTGATAATTGGTCGCCCAGTCGACAAAGCTAATGCCATTTCCTCCGCCCTCTATGACTCCATCACCACCGCCAAACTCATCAATGCCATTACTTTCCCCCTCCTCATCACAGACATATTCCGGGCCCACAACGTCTCGAAATTCAACAATGACAACTATTTTGACCCAGCTCCTCTATTTCGATACGTCCGTCTAAAAGAACACCTCCACCCCACTTCCTGATGTTGTTACCAACCATGCCACGACAATGCCAGGTGAGGACGATCCTCCAGCTCTAGCCCCTCCTGAGCCCGTCACTTTATAGAGCCTCGCTAACCAAGTCGATGGCTTCTCTATAGACCTAGGTACTCCCTGGGACACCCTACTTCTGCCAATAGCCTGGCAGGATCGAGTTTGGTGGTATCGTTGACAGATGGATGCCTTGCTCGCTGAGCACCTTCACTTTCAGCTCCCTTCTAATGAAGCTGACCCACTTATCGGTGCTGGCCCATCGGGAGCAGATCCTTCTGACGCTGGGGATGATCACCCAATGGAGTAGTTTAAGTGTTTATTCTTATGTTTTTCTTCCTTTTTTATTTTTTTTAGTTAGTTTCTCGGATACTCTGTTCCATTTTGTACTTTCCAAACTTATTGACCACAATTTTTATATATTTCTCTTTGTACTTCTGTTGTGTTGCTAATGAGCCTTTCACTTTCCCTTGATTGCATATTTGTGTTAATTGTTCTTCACATTGAGGACAATATGATGTTTAAGTGTGGGGGAAGTTTCAATTTGCAATTCTTGTTGTGCATTGTGCATCATTTTCGGCCATTTAACTACTTGTGCAAGTCAATTATGCGTAATGTTAAAATTTTAAACTTGATGATTGAGGCCAATCGCTTGTTTCAAATATTTCTATAATTTTTCGCCACAGTGCACTCTAACTTCACCGCGGCAATGTGCGGAATTAATTTTTTCACCGCGGCGACGTTGTGTAATGAATTTTTCATCGCAGCGAACTCTTGGTTTCGCCGCGGCATTATGCTCTTGCAAAAACTGTTTTAAAATTTCCTCAATTCAACAATTCTCCCTAATTAGATTCTAGTCACTCTTGTATCTCAAATATTTTATAAGTTTCAAAGCAATTCCTATGTTTTTGAAAATACCTTCTATTTGTTAAATGATAGTCGGTTTTGGCTAATTTCATTTTCAATGTTTCCAATACAAAGTAAGTGAGGGTATGCTGATAAAGTAGCACTTTATGTTTTTAAACCTTGAGATTATTAATTGAGGTATTAACCTTGTTGGAAGGATATTTGGGCCTGAATTCTTTCATTGTTATGTGTGTCTGCTTAATTTCATATCTCTCTATAACTTGTTTTAATTCTTAATCAAAGTTTGATGAACTAGAATTTTGTTAACATGATAGAGGCATTCTTTCAAAACCCTGTTGACCCAAACACAAACCCTATAAATACTTATCTATTGCTAGCCCCTTAAGTCATATTTTTTAGTACATGCACACATCTTCTTATGGTGTCAATATTTTATTTCTCTTTCTCTTCAAGTTATCCTTGTAAAATTTTTCTCTCTCAAGAAATTGGTTATCGAGAAAAGCCAACAGAAAAACAGTAATAATAAAAATTGATGAAAAAAATGTTAAATGATAGATTATGTTGTCGTTATGTAAATTTTGTCTTACAGTTGACATTTATTTCATAATTGTGTTGCATGTACTCATACTTTTTCTTCTATTCCATCCATTTCATCTAGCCTTCCGTACATTATAACCTTGAAAAGTCCTCCTAATTTTCAAAATTATAGTTCTTGTAGTGGAGAGGTAGAACCATCACATGCTTATGGTAGAGAATGGACTAAGTAGATTTTAGAGTGAAATTATTCTAAAAACAACTGAGTTGAGAGTAAACACCTTGTCTTGAGTGAAATCTCTTTTGCTCAATCTCTTGGATTAAATTCTTATAGTGTTTATTTTCTTGGCACTCTTTCAGTTTACTTTAAT
>JANITW010133106.1:0-13635 GCA_027564335.1 Erythroxylum williamsii | reverse complement strand
GAGTTCACTTCGTAATAAAATGGGAGATGACCTATTGAATGATTGTTTAGTGTGTTACATTGAAAGAGATGTATTTGCAAATATTGACAATGATGTTGTTATGAAAAGATTTCAATCTATGAAAAGTAGGCGAGGATCATTGTAATTTTAGCTATTTTATATTCTTAATAAAACTTTGTTTTTTATTTAGTTTTGATATGAAAATTTTTGTGAAATTTCTATTTTATTTGGGCCCCGCATATCTCCATCCTTGGCTCCGTCACTGGTTGTAGACCTCCTATCAATCACTGATCTAGCCCAATCAACATCTGTGAATACTTCAATACTCCTTGTCTCGCTTTTCTTAAAGAATAATCCCTTTTCAGGAGTCATTTTCAAATACTTTAGGATTCTAAGTACTGCATCCATATGTTCCTGTTGAGGGTTGCTCATAAACTGACTAACCACACTTACAGGAAAACTAATGTTTGGTCGAGTGTGAGACAAATAGATCAGTTTTCCAACTAATCTTTGATATCTCCCTGTATCCACTGGTGTGCCGCCTTCTTTAAGACTCAATTTATAAGTTGATTCCATGGATGTCTCAGCAGGCTTTGACCCCATCATCCCAGTTTCTTGTAAAATGTCAAGTGTGTACTTCCTTTGGGACACTGAAATGCCCTTACTAGATCTGGCCACCTCCATCCCCAAAAAGTATCTCAAATAACCCATATCCTTAACTTCAAATTTGTAGGCTAGAGCACCTTTTAGCTTCTTCATGCCTTCCCAATCATCACCTGTAATGACAATATCATCAACATAAACTATAAGAATAGTCATTTTATCACTAGTCAATCGTCGAACAAACAAGGTGTGATCGGTTTGACATTGGTGGTAGCCAAGTTTCTTCATTGCCTTTGTAAATCTATCAAACCAGGCTCGAGGTGATTGTTTCAGACCATAGAGTGATTTTCTGAGCTTGCATACCTTCTGAGGATGTGTAGCTTCTTCTAGTCCCAAAGGTATTTTCATGTATACCTCTTCTTCAAGATCACCATTGAGGAAGGCATTTTTTACATCTAATTGATATAATGGCTAGTTGAGATTTGTAGCTAGTGATAATAAAATCTTAACAATATTGAGTTTAGCTATAGGTGAAAAAGTCTCCTAATAGTCAATCCCATACATTTGTGTGAAACCTCTAGCTACAAGTCTTGCTTTGTACCGGTTAATACTTCCATTAGCATTATATTTGATGGTGAACACCCATTTACAGCCAACCACTGTTTTTCCCGGTGGTAAATCTGTTATTACCCAGGTCTGGTTCTTCTTGAGTGCATTCAGCTCATCATCTATAACTTCTCTCCACTTAGGATCCTCCACTGCTTCCTGGAAATTTTCAGGTAATTTTTTAGTAGATAACTGAGTCACAAAAGCCTTAAAATGTGGTGATAAACTGTTACAATAAACAAAATTGCTGATTGGGTGCTTTGTATAAGATCTTACTCCCTTCCTTAGAGCTATTGGCCATCCTAACTCCTCAAAATTTGCAGTAGGTTCTGATTCATGGCCTTGTTCAGGAAGTGTGATGGATTTTTCTGGTTCTACTTCACATCGTGCCTATTGTTTGCCTTTCCTCCTTGAGTAAAATTGTGGTTGCACCTCAGGATTTTTGTCTTCCTGTCCTTCCACGCTAATTTCAATATCCTCTTTATCATATTCATTGCTTTCTGTGCAATTCTGGTCAGATTTGTGACTAGAACCGGCTATATTAGTAGCTTCAATGGGAATGGTGGTGTCAGGATCTAGTATCTCAGGTCTGATGTTATCAAAATTGTGTGTTTCAGAGATGGTTTCATAAGAATCAGGTCTGGTTTGATCAGGAGTAGGCAAAACAAAGGTGTTTTTAGGAGAATCAGAGTCTTGTATAGGTCTGGTTGAGTCATGGCTAGGTGCAGAAGGCATAATTTCTTGATGTAGTATGTCTGGTGAGCCATCACTTCCCAAAAAGAACCATTCACTCTCACTTCTCACCCCCTGAATGGGTATTTTTGGATAATAGGCTTGCGTTTCAAAAAAGGTCACGTCCAAAGTAACAAAATAACACTTTAGAGTAGGAGAGAAACACTTGTAACCTTTTTTAGTAGAAGAATGACCCAAGAAAATACACTTAAGGGCCCTAGGCTCAAGTTTGCTACAATGGTAATTATGCACAAAGGCAACACAACTAAAAATCTTTTGAGGTAGAGTATTAACAAAGGGAACCGAGGGATAAATCTCAAGCAATTTTTGTAAAGGTGTATAAAACCCCGAAACTTTTGATGGCATTCTATTTATTAAATAAGCAGAACTGAAAATAGCATCCCTCCAAAAAAGATTTGGAACATTTGTTGTGAGCATAATAGATCTAGCAACCTCAAGCAAATGTCTATTTTTTCTTTCTGAAACACCATTCTGTTGTGGTGTATTGGTGCATGAGGTCTGATGTATAATACCATTGCTGGTAAAAAATTGAGCAAAGGATTGACTTAGATATTCTTTACTATTATCACTTCATAAAATATGGATTTCTGTGTGAAATTGGTTTAGTATAAAGGAATAAAATTCCTTAAATACCTGAAAAACTTATGCTTTTTCTTTCAAAAGATATACCCAAGTCAATCTTGTATGATCATCAATAAAGATTACAAACCATCTAACATTGTTTTTAGTTTTGACCCTCGATGCCCCTCAGACATCACTATGAATGATGGAAAAAGGCTTAGTGGGTTTATAGACTCAAGGTGTATAAGAATTTCTGGTGTGTTTAGAAAGTTGACAGAATTCACACTGCAGAAATATTTCCTTTTTATTGAAAAAGTAGGATATAAATGCTTCATGTAAGATAAACTAGGATGGCCTAACCTATAGTGCCAAAGCACAATTTCTTCATTAGAAGATAAAATAATATGAGCTTTATTCCTTCTTGAGTTGTAGATGTAATATAATCCATCAAACTCCCTAGCACTGCCAATCCTCTTCCCCGACTCCAAATCTTGGAAAACACAACCATTAGCACCAAAATTAGCTGTGCTATTATATTCTTTAGTAATCCTTTTCACAGATAACAGATTACAATCCAAGCCAAGCACATAAAGAACAAAACTTAAGATCAATTTATTAGCAATTATAACAATCCCAATCCCCTGAACTTTTAGAACCTGTCCATTAGCTACCTTGACAGTCCTATGAGCAGGACAAGGTTGTACATCAATAAGCAATGACTTATCATAGGTCATATGATCATTAGCCCCTGAATCAACAATCTAAAGACCACAATTAGGGGTCTAAACCCCTAAAGCAATACTAGTATTACCTGTTTGGACCATGTTACTTATGGATACAACCTTTTCAACCTTCAAATCATACTTACTAAGGATTTTTCTTAGCAATTCAACTTCTTCTTTGCTCACTTGTATGTTATCTCCCTCGGTGTCATCACCACCAGTAGCTATGTAGCTTTTGTTCTCAGCCTTTGATCTGTTTTTCTAATTTGAAGGTTTTCCATGAATCTTCGAGCATGTGTCCTTGGTATGTCCACCTTTGTGACAATGGTCGCACCACGACTTACCATGTTTTCTCTTCATTTCTGGTCCATTTATTCCTTTTACAGCCATAAAAGAAGATTCAGAGGGATTTTTATTGCTTGGAGTACCTTACATTAGTAGCTTTCTACTCTCTTCACATTTCACCAAATTAAGTACCTCCATAATGGTTGGTAGTGGTCGAGTTGCCATGATTCTTCCACGAACCTCCTCATAAATAGAGTTGAGTCCCAAAAGAAATTCATACAACCGTTCTCTTTCCACAATTTTCTTGTAGCACATCATATCTTCACTACAAGCGCATTGGTGTGCGTCATAGAGATCCATCTGTTGCCACAATTTTACTAATGTGGTGTAATAACCAGTGACTGATTTCTTACCTTGTTTAGTTTCCCTTAGAATTCCTTTGATCTGAAACAAAGCAGCAGTATTTTCTATAGTGGCATATGTCATTTTGGCATTCTCCCATATCTCTTTTGCAGAGGTTGCAAGGACAAACTGCTCGCCAACTTCAATAGTCATGGAATTAACCAACCAGCTCATTACTTGGTTGTTTTCGGTCATCTACACCTCATATTTTGAGTCAGACACAACTGGTGGCTCGGCTGTGAGATACTTCTCCTTCGCTCTCCCTCTTACGAACATAAGCATGCTGTGGGACCACTGTAAATAGTTGTTCCCATTCAGCCGATGGTTGGTCACCACCGACAGCTGTGAGTCAATGTTGCTCTGGGGAAAAGACGAGTTTCCTCTGCCGATAATGGTATTCGGCATTTGTAGGATCGATCCTTGTGGAGCGTTGCATGACGAGCCAGTGGAAGAAATTTCCCCTGACTCAACGTGCCATGCTCCTATTATCCCGAATGAAACCATCCTCCTCTACGTTCAAAGCTCTGATACCATGAACAAATTTGAGGATAATTTATGTGTTTTATTTCTCATAAATGACAGAAGTACTTATAGGGAAAATAAGTAATTGTTTTACAATTCAATCCCTTGATTGTTACCTAGAAAGAAATAAATAAAGTAGTAAAGCTGAAGATATTCTTCCAACAAAATAAAGCAACAGAAAATTAATTTTCCAATTAAAAAAAAGATTACTTCTAATTAGACTAGAAATAGTTTTCTAATTATATTATAATTTCTAACTTCATCCAAATGTCAAAAATTTAAGCTTGTGATAAGGAGAAAACGACAGTGCAAAGAGAGCGATAGAGGTGAGGCTAATAGCGAGGCGACCATCCACGAGCATACGTATAGCGTGTAAGATCAACAATGATGCGAGGGGGAGCAAGTTGTTAGTGTGAGCATCTTATGAAGGTGGTGTTGCACTAAAGATTAATTATAATTAATCTATAGTGACATAAACACCTTGCTTCATTTCCCACATTATGCACTTAATTTTCACTTCTTCAATTCGAGTAATTTCCTGGAAGCCTCTGAGGGAGGTTCCTCTCTTATAGGGGAGTAGTTGAATCAATTCCCTTCCATCAAAGAATCATTGGATGCAAATATAGTGAAAGCTCATAAACATCAAAACACGGAAGCTAATGGTGCAAGGAAAATTTGGAGTAATGTTGTATCTTTTTCTCCAGCTCAAGAGAAACCAAGACAATTTACTAAAGCTCTTGTTAATGACAGTGTTTCTCCTCCTCTTAAGATTCTTTAAAAGGGTGTTAAGCATTGGATTTGTACTTTATTTGGTTTCTTTTTAAGTAAAAGACCAGCATATCTTGTCATGAATATTTGGGCTTAAAACAAATGGGGTAACAAATGGTTGGATCGCATTATGATCACTGAAGAGGATACTTTTCTTTTAAAATTCACATATGGTGACAACGCGAACAAGATACGAGAATTTAGACCATGGCATGTGGGAGGATAGCCATTCTTCATTCAAAGGTGGACTCTAGGTATGGAACTTAACAAATCAAACATTGAAATATTTCCCTTGTAAATTAATTTCCATAATAGTCCTCTTGAATACTGGACTATGGATGGGCTAACTTATCTTGCTAGTTCTATTGGAAAACCTCTAACCATTTATTCTGCCACAGCTAGGTTAGAGGAAGTTTATTATGTAAGAATTTGTGTGGAAATCAATCCTCTGGATTCTGTTAATGAGTTGGTTAATGCTAAAATTAATTTTTAATGCTAAAATTAATTTATCTTACAATTGGAAACCACAAATGGGTGAGCAATTATGTAAAACTATAGGAAGTTGTTTAAAATAGGAAACTACTTGGAGCTTGTAGGAGTGGATGATGAAGATGTCCCTTAGAATAAAGAAGCTAACACCACTTATCTGAATTCTGGAAAACATCCTGAATTGGTAAAAAAAAAGAGTTCTATAAACACAGGATAAGCCTACTGATGATGCTGATATCCTAAAGGAATCTAATGAGAAAATATATTTTATCCTAAAGGAACCTCGGGAGAATAGAAATTCTGAAGAAAATTCCATCAATGGTGCTATTAAAGAAGGGGTAACCAACTACGAGGAAGCTGAATTGAATCTGGAATCTTTAGACTTTACTTCTAGTTTTAGCAGGAGGTATGGTAGAAAAAGGAGAAATCCTAAGAGGATAGATAAATAATCCTTTAAACTACTTACATGATTTTTTGGAATATTAGAGGGTTGAATGAACCTCATGAGAGACAGACGGTTAGGGATATTTTGATGGAAAAGAATCCTATTATCTTGGGATTGTTGGAAACTAGAGTCAAAGCTCACAACTTGTAGAATGTTATGAAATTTTTAGGAAGAGAATTGAGCTTTGGTTCCAACTATACTTATAATTTTAATGGAAGAATTGTATATACTTTTAATAGAGAAAAGGTGCAGGTTTGAGTTACTAAAAGTTTAAACCATCTAGTTCATCTTTACTACTTCCTATCTTATTCCAATTCTAGATTTGAACTCTCTATAATCTATGCTTTAAATTTTCAATTTTAGAGGGTTCAACTTTGGGAGGATATGTCCTCAATTGATAGTTCTATAAACAAAACTTGGCTATTAGCTGGAGATGTAAATTATATACTCCACCCTTCTTAAGCCTTTGGAGATAAAGTTAACTCTACCAACCTTGGTTAAAAAAACTAGAGAGTGTGCTTAATAAGCTAGAAGTGATAAATTTACAATCAATGGGCAATTGATTCAGTTAGATTAACAAACAATCAAGAAGCTACATTATTAGAAAAATGCTAGACAGAACTCTTGTCAATCAACATTGGATGAATAATTTCCTAGATCCTACCCAATTTTTGATCCATCACTCTATTCAGATCACTCTTATATGGAAATCAAAGGCTGCCTCTCTTCTGTTTCATTCAAAGAACCTTTTAGATTTGTCAATTTCCTAACATGCAAAGAAGGTTTCATGGATCTGGTTTATGAGGTTTGGAATCATAATGTTGGGTTATAAAGCCTATCAATTTATGATGAAGCTTTGGATGTTCAAAACCAGACTTAAGATATTTCTCAAAGCTATCAATTCCAGTTTTGTCTCAATCATCCAATATGCTAAAAATGAGCAAAGAAAAACAGAAGAAGCTTGCTATCATAATCCTTACAATCTTAACTTAAAAAATTATTGAATTAAGGAAATTGGAGATATATAATACTGCTGTACTTGATCATAATTCCATATTGATACAAAAAGTAAGAATTAATTGACTAAAGGAGGGGGACTTCAACTCCAAATTATTTTGTAACTCAATGATAGCAAGGAGAAACTCCAATAAAATTACTTATCTGCTAGATGAAAATGATCATTCACTTATAGATAAAGGCTCAATAAAAAATATCATGTTCAGGTACTTTAATAACATACTTGAGAAGACTAAAACTCTTTGATTTTCCAATCTACAAGAACTTGAAAGGCTGATTGGTTCCCCCAATTCTTTAACTCAAGAATTAGTGCTAAAACTACAATAACCTCCTTCTTATTAGGAGACTAAGAATATTCTTTTTAGCTTAAATCCCAGAAAGGCTTGTAGGCCAAATGGGCTTAATGCTTATTTTTTTCAAAACCACTTAGAATATAATTGGTAACCTCCTTACGGAATTAGTTCTGGAATTCTTGACTACTAAAAAATTCCAAAGAGAACTCAACGCCTCATGTTTGTCTTATTCCAAAAGTGACTAATGCAAATTGTTTTGACCATTTTATATCCATTTCATGCTATAATATTGTTTACAAGGTTATCGTCAAGCTTCTTGCTAACAGATTAAAGGATTCTTTGAATTTATACATATTCTAAAGGTGCTTTTTTACTTGGCAAAAACATATGAGATAATATCCTTTTGGTTTAAGAATTGCTTAGAGACTACAATACCAACATATCTATAAAAAGCAATGCCATTAAGTTAAACTTTTCCAAAGCTTGTGAAATATTGAATTGGAATTTCATTACTCTAATCTTAGAGTGGTTTGGCTTTCCCAAGTCTTTTATTAAATTGATCAAGGCCTATATCTTAATTCCTTGATACAACATTTTGATTCATGGTGCTTCTTCTAAACAATTAGAGGCTCTGAAAAAATTAGGTAAGGATATCCACTATCTCCTTACCTATTAGTCATCCCATGGAAATTCTTAGCTGAATTTTAACGATTAATATTTCAAGAGCTTCTCTCTTCAGATTTCACCGTAAATGTAAAGAAATGCTTCTAATTGTTTGAAGGTCAAGTAAATCACTTGTTAATATAGAAATCATGTATAATATGTAGAATACACAAGAAGGGGGTTAAATTGTGTAAAAGTTTTCAAAGATATTAATCTTTAGAAATTTCTTGAATTTCTTTACAAATTCAAATCATCTCAAAAACAATTCACTTAAGTCGATGAGAAATGCAATCACAAAAATTATTATCTACTCTTCTAACAACAACAAAATTAAAGAGATAAGGGTTAGAGAATAGACGCCGTGATTTTATACTAGTTCACCCTTAGCCTTAGGCTACGTCTAATCCTCAGAGTTTGTCTGAGATTTCACTATACTCTTCAGCGTTACAAGCATTCTTTCTACACTTGCAGAGCCTCTTCAGTCCTCTCTCACAAAGTATTCTTTATCTGCTTTCATAGCCTTTCCAGGCTCTAGCCTTTCTTTCTCTTGGAAAGATATTGTTTGAGCTTCACGTTACAGATATATTCGCTCTCTTTCTTTCGCACTTGAGTACAGAGCTTCTCTAAGTATTGTACAATCAGATTTTCTATCTTCTATTGTATCTCATTTTGTTATTTTTTGTTTACAACTATACCTAGTATTTATAACCTAAGTCTTCAACTGTCTTCTTGAGAAAACTGTTTCTTGAATCTTCTAGAAACTGTTATTAGTTGAGTCCTGTAACTAACTCCAACTAACTAACTGACTGACGTTCTAGGATAGTTTTCATTTGCATTATCTAGTACTATGCTTCTTCTGGTGTTGCTTCATCTGGTGTCGTGCTTTCGTCTTGTGTTGCGCTTATATCTTCTTATGTTGACCTTCTATATCTTCTTATGTTGACCATCTTGAGTTTTAAGTATCTTCTTGGTTTGACCACGTATCGTCTTAAGTTGACGATTTATGTCACTTTCATTTTTTTGCGTACTTAACAAACTCATCAAAATAGTTCACAGACTTCTAAGATAATTATTATTTGATTGTCATCAAAATGAATAGAATTGATGTCTTTTTGACTTAACAATCTACCCCTTTTTGATGGTAACAAATAATCATAATATTTAGAAGCTAAAATAATATTCAGACAAATAAACAAATATTGTTTAAATAAATAATCATCAAAGCAAAAACACAAGAAATGTATACGATATACAATGCTTTCTAATATTTTCACTTTTCTCTTTTCTCCCCTTTTTCCCTTATTTGTTATCAATCAAAAAGATAGCTCATATTAGACGCTTCAGAATTTCAAAATACATATGTTGAATATCAGTGCGGATCATTTTGAGGTCTTATTCAATAGAAACATGTAGAAGTGTTATTGCCTCATGAAGATCACCCACTAAATCACCCAGTTCATCAACCTTAGTATAAATTTCCTCAATATTTTTCGCTAAAGCTTCCTAAACTTCCTTCTGTTTGTGACTGGCTTCAGTCCAATTGATGAAATGCTTCAAGAACTTTGAATTAATAGTAGGATCTTGTTGTATTTCACCAAGTGGATGAAGGTTTTCAATAACAGATGGTTCTCTAGGTGAAACGTCTAACTCTATGATTTTGATTGAGGGTAATTTGAAGGTTGTTTTCCTTTTGGGAGATCAAGATCATCAGGTCTGGGTAGTTTGAAAATTGGTTGCCCAAGAAGGTGTAACACATTTTTGATTGAAGGTATGAAACCAAAAGGTCTTAAATGCATGATTAAATGTACAAAGGTTTCTAAGTTGAAATTGATACCTTCAACCTTGATACTTTTGTACCTTCCTTCTGTCACAGTGCTAACTACCTTGAAACTTTCATCTTTGGTAGGCACTCCAAATTGACTCCCTGATGCCCTTGATATGTGATGTGATACATAGACACCTACAAGTTGAGCTACATTACATGCATCGTCTATATTCTTCACAGCCACTTAAATCTATTCTTCTGTAAGATCATCTTTATGCCCTTCAGGAAACATCTTCTACTTCCCTTTTTCTTCGTTTATTACGGTTGGATGTCTTGGATGTACATCTGGTACAATCTTTATTGTTATTCTACTTGTAATCAGATATATTGTATAATGATCCTTTAAAATCTTCATTGGATACGGTTCTAACTTTTCATCTCGTAGAATACCATATAGTATTCGTTCTTCATGACTGAGAAGATGTATTTTCTAATCTTTTATTAGTATAGGCTCGACTTGTACCTTGACTATCTGCTTAGAAGGTTCTCTGATAATAATTGAACTTCTATTTCGATCAGGTATTGATTCTTCTATAACCTTCATTTTCAAATCCTTTTTCTTGATTGGTTGAGAAGGATTGTAAGGTACTAGCTGGTGTTTAACTGTCTGTGCTTTCTGTGGAACATCAAATGAAGAAACCTTTTACTGACTAAGCTTCACCTTCTTTTGTTCTTCTGCTAGTTTGGAAGAGAGTTGTTGTTAAGGCTTCTTCCTCCCAAATACTAACTTCCTTTTTATCTCTGTCTCTCCAGATGATTTTGCTAATTGACTTTGCAAGATAGAGACAATTGATTTGGTAGGCTGCTGTCGTTGCTCTTGCTTCTTAGAATCTCCACCAAGAATCAGAACTTTTTGCTTCTTCTGTTCTTATTGTCATAAGTTCAATAATATTGGTGACCTTCTTGACTATTTGGGCTTTTCTGATTGGAGCGTCTCAACTTTCCTCTTCAAAGACACTTGATGAGTTGATCGTTGAACCCTGCTTTCCTCCCTCTATAAAATTGTCTTAATTTGTATTGGCACATCAGACAATTGTTCAGTCTTTTCTTCTATGGATGTCCTTCTTGTCGATCGAGGTTTTTCTTGTCTTTCAGATGGAACATATTCACTCCTGCTTCATCTTACTATAAGCTCCCCTCAGATTTTACTTTCGGTGTAAACCCTATATCCGCTTCAGCTTCAATCTTTATTCCCATTCTGAGAATAGTAGAGGAATTAATAACACTTTTACATTCATCTTTACCCTATTACCTCTATCCAGTAGGATTGTAGATTCTCTAAAGAATCTTTTCGACAGCATACCATAAGGTAAAGAGCTATAATAATCTCCCTTAGACTTTATCATGTTCTTCAAAATCAAGAATGGGAGATTAATGGGTTTGTGAGGAAGTAGATGAAATAAACAATGTTCATCATTCATTGTCACCATGTCCTTTGAGCCTACTCTTGGTAGAATATAGTGGATAAGTAGTGAATGAAGAACCATAGCCTTTAGAACGAGGGTTAAAGCCTTCTTGACTCCTGGATCACTACATCCATATAGTTGTCGATTGATGCGAGCTTTATCTACGCGACCTTGAGCGATCCGTTTTATATTGTTAAAACAATTTTACTCCAATACTTGGACACCCAATAGCCTTTTCGATAGAATCTTGTGTGACTATAACTGACAACCTATCTACCATCGATATTAAGGTGTTGTCGACCACCTTTGCATTCTTCCAGAACTCATATATTTCATTCAAATAGATCGTCTCACCAATGTTGAAGAAAATTTTCCAACCAACTGCTTCAATTTCTGGTTCGATGTCCATCTGATTTTTCTTCAAGGAAATGAAATCAATGTTTCTCCCATAGATAAGAGATTTCTCCATTTTTGATCTATAACAAATAAACGCTAAACACATAAATGTATTTCGCTTAATGTAGCGAGGTTAGTATCTAAAGATAAGGACATGAAATGAGAATAACTGGAAGTTTAGAATAGAGTAATGAACCGTTTTTGTTGAGAGCACTAAATAAGTCAGTTTCATAGTTTTTCAAGAAAATTCTAGAGTATAAGGTATTTTAGAATCTTGAGAAGATTTCCTTCTTATATATACTCTTGAAAAGTTACCGTTCGTAACTTACCATTACTATTTACTTAAAAACTTACCACTTATCATCTTCTTCTTGTACAAATCATCTAGGTCATGACGTGTCAAACGAATGGACATTTAACATTACCATATTCAAGTTTTCGTTTGATTTCCTTAAATCTATCATCACTTAAGGGTTTAGTGAAGATATCTGCCCATTGTTGATTCGTCTTAACAAATTGTGGACTGATGATACCTCTCTGTACACAGTCTCGTATAAAATGATGTCTAACTTCAGTATGCTTTACCCTCGAGTGTTGTATTAGATTCTTTCAGAGATTAATAGGACTTGTGTTGTCACAGAAGATTGGAATATAATCTTTTTAGATAAAATAATCCTCTAATTGATACTTAATCCATAATGTCTGTGAACAACAACTTGCAGTTGAGATGTATTCAACTTTTGCAATAGATAGGGTAATTGAACTTTGCCTCTTGCTTGACCAACAAATTAGATTATGACCAAGAAAGTGACAACCTCCACTTGTACTCTTTTTATCAATCCTATCTCCAGCATAATCAGCATCATAGTAGCCAATTAACCTGAAATCTTTACCTTTCTCATACATTAAGAAAAGATCAGTTGAATCTGCCAAATATCTCAATATTCTTTTGACAGCAATATAATGAGATTCTCTAGGATCTACTTAAAATCTTGCACACAAACAAACACTAAACAATATGTCAGGTCTGCTTGCAATTAGGTAAAGTAAAGAACTAATAATTCCTCTAAAAAGAGTTTGATTAACCTTCTTACCAGCTTCATCCTTAGATAAGAGGAAGGAAGGATACATAGGAGTTGACATTGGTTTGACCTTCTCCATTTTATATTTGACTAAAAGTTCTTTGACATATTTTTGTTGATGAATAAAAATATTTTCTTCAGTTTGTTTAATTTGTAAACCAAGAAAGAATTTCAATTCGCCCATCATGTTCATTTCAAATTCACTTTTCATAAGATTTCAAAACTAGAACATAACTTTTTAGAAGTTGCACTAAAAATAATATCATCTACATATATTTGTATAACTATAAAATCATTTTTAATATGTTTTCTAAACAAAGTCTTATCTACTTGACCTTAAATAAAGTCATTTTTAATCAAAAATGAACTCACAAAATCATACCAAGCACGAGGTGCTTTTTTTAATCCATACAAAGTTTTATGAAGTCTATAGACATAGTCTGGTTTATCAGAATCTTCAAAACCATGGGGTTACTTTACATAAACTTCTTCATCTATAAAACCATTCAAAAAAGCACTTTTCACATCCATTTGAAGCAGTTTTATATCATGAAAAACAGCATATGCAAGTAAAATCCTAATAGCTTCTAGTCTAGCTACAAGAGCATATATTTCATTATAGTCTATTCCTTCTTGTTGATTATAGCCTTGAGCTACTAATCTCGCTTTGTTACGGTTTACTCTTCCCGATTCGTCTAGTTTATTTTTGAATACCCATTTGGTTCCTATGATAGACTTATTGGATGGTCTAGGAACTGAAGACCAAACTTTACTCGTTGAAAATTGATTTAACTCCT
>JANITW010132927.1:0-13670 GCA_027564335.1 Erythroxylum williamsii | reverse complement strand
CAGCCTAACAAGTTGTGGGTCCAACTCCTTTCCGCTAAGTATGCCTTGGATGTCCACAACCTGCCCGCCTCCCTTCCGGTCGCCAACAGTTCCATGGTCTGGAAAGGCATCATAGCTATTTGGCCCCACGTCCTCCGTGGCATCAAATGGGTTGTTGGTGATGGTTTGATGGTTTGGTTCTGGCTCGACCCATGGGTTGCAGATTTGGGCCCGCTATTCACTCACACGATTGCTCCCATCCCCCACTCTGACTTTGATTTGCGGGTGCAGCATTATACAGACGCGTCAGGTAATTGGCGTTGGGATACTTTTCAATCTTTACTTCCTCATTCTATTTGCATGTCCATTGCAGGTGTTTTGCAGCCACAGCCCCACTTAGGCCCAGATAAGATGACTTGGGGAAGATCGGATTTCGGACACTTCACTACAACTTCAGCGTACACCATGATTATGGAGCAGGATCTCCCAGAGGCGCCTTCCTCCTGGAAGAATCTTTGGCAATGGGCCGGCCCACAATGCATCAGATCCTTCCTCTGGCTTCTGGCTCATGACTGTTTGTTAACAAATCATCAGTGGCTTCGTCGTCATCTGACTTCCTCTGCTGAGTTCCCCCAATGTCAGGAGGAAGAGTCCTCCCTCCATGTTTGGTTCTCTTTCCCTATCCGTGTTATATTGCCTGACTCTTTTGAACTTTCTCTTTCAGATTGGCTCCAGGTCATCCTACACTTGCATCGACGGATCGGTGGCCATGACTAGTCCCTTGTCTTTGGCACAACCTGCTGGTTTCTATGGGGCTGGTGGAACCGTTCCCTCTACGAGGCCCACTTCTCCTGGCCCGTCTCTCCCGTTATCCCTGTGCTGGAATATGCCCGCCATATCCACCAAGCCTCGAATTGGCACCGTACGGTCCCTCAGGGTCCCCGATCTCGCCAGGCACACCACATTGGCTGGCATCGACCTGTTCCTGGCTTGGTGAAACTGAATACCGATGGGGCGCGAAAAGGTTCTTCCGGGCTTGCTACTGCAAGAGGCCTCCTCCGTGACAGTAATGGTGATTGGTTAGGTGGTTTTGTCTAGAATATTGGTCGGTGTTCCTTGATCGACGCAAAACTTTGGGCTATTTTCTCCGGGCTCCACCTTGCCTGGGACTCGGGTTTTCTGAAGGTGGATTCAGAACTAGATTCCCAAGTGGTCTCTAGTCTCCTCTCTGAGTTCGCTAACCGTGTCACGTCTCTCAAACCGCTTGTTTTGGGCATCAATGAGCTACTCAATCATAACTAGGTCATTTTACCCCGTCACATTTACAGAGACGGTAACAGGTGTGCCGATTGACTTGCAAATTTTGCTGTAAATTTTCGACTAGGGGTTACCTTTTCTGATTCCACACCTACCAGGTGTCAATCGCTCCTCTTAGAGGGCACCACTGGGGTTAGTTTCCCCATACTAGTCTAGCTTGTTGTTTGTACTTTTCCTTTTACATAAAAAAATTTAGAAACTTTTACAAGTGCGAGTATCAGAGATTGGATTGGATTGGATCTTAGGGTACGAGTTTTTGAAGTAAAATATGTGTGTCATGTCCGGACGGGCACGTGGCCCTGGTATATGTTGTCCTCTGCTTAATAAATTAAAACCCTAGACGTGGAAGTTGGATGAGATATTTTCTTCTCTCTTCTTCTCTCTACCCTTTTATGGCATGTCTCCAAGCCAACGTCAAACTTATTTCCAATACCACTCTTTCTTCAACCCTTTTATTGGCGATTGATTAGTTTTGTTTTCTTCTGGTTCTGTTCACCGTCTTTGTGCTTGATGCACTGTAGAGATAGGAGTTGTCCATTTTTATGGGAATGCACGGGTCGTACAGTGAAAGCGAACCACTCGCACTTACGTGTGCGTTACATCAGCCATATAACTTTTAAAAAAACGTACAAAAATTTTGAACTTTTTCGTAAAGATATTTTCACATATTTTGGACCAATTGTTGGGTCTGAAAAATTAGAAAATAAATTTTTCTATTTTTCTATATTTATTACATTAATAATAAATTAAAGTTTAACTCTAAAAAAATGAATTAAGATATTCTGAATCCGATTTCGAGTAAATTTTCATGCTTCGAACATCACATAAGGAAAATATTTCAAGTTTTTGTGTCTCAAGTCTCATGTTCAATGTTCAGGATTGCATGATAGTCGATTGGAAAAGGAATTAAGAAATTCTAAAGTCATTTTGAAGTAAATTTTTATGCAACGAATTTGTTATAAGGGAGATACATTAAGTTTTCATGTCTCAAGTGGTCGGTTCAATGTCCGATAACGCACGATAATCACTCTACTGAGATTTTTTTTTTACGAAAGTCTCAAATGAAGTTTTTAGAGAATATCTTTAGCATGAGTGTGTGATAATGAGATTGTGCATTCAAATTTTTGCATTTATTAATGTTACACTGTCACATACTATATGTTCAAAAAGAATGTGAGGATAACATAAAGATGTATCCCTTGTGATTGTGAACTTTTTGAGTGCTGATGAAGATGTAGTCACCAAAGTGACCTTTCGAGTCAATATTTTGAATTGTTTTTCTTGCATGTTGGGAGATGTCTCTGATTCTATGTTTGGTTATGCTGCCCAAAGTTGTTGGCCTTACATAACATTTTGAAATGTTCATAAAGGCATTAGATGGAAGAAAGTTGTTACTTAAACGATATATTCACCCAAAGGTGGTAGTATCATAAGAGTTGACAGTTTGTACTTTGATCGTTTTCATGTAGAATCTAATTGCATATATTATATATTTAGCCCAAAGGTGTTTCATAATATGTGTAATCGGCTTTTTAGTAAAGATACTATTTAATGGCTTTGAGTATCGTTGTTGTCCTACATTTGCGTTAATTTAAACATTATAATCTTAAAGTCACCTTTTTAGTCAATTAAATCAGTGTCACCATTGAAACCCTGATCGGTTTCAATACAAAGAAGTGAACATAGGATGTATTGAATGTTATGGAGATAGTTGTGGTTGATATGACCATATGGACGGATAAGCCATCTCCTCCTACATCCATGAGCTCGAGAGCTCATAAAGCAGCCTATGAAACCTGGGATTAGTTTAACAGAATATATCTGATAACCATTAAGAGATTCATTCCTAACCATTTACTACGTGGATTTCTAGACATAAACATAGCAAAGTACACTATCTCATCTAGTGTTGAGACAAGTGCTTTGATGAAATTATTATTCTTCATTAGGCAAATCTGAGAAAATGGGAGTAATGGAGTACACATAGAGAATGATTCATCTTCACAGTAGATTGAAGATGTTGGGACTTTAATGCTTTGATAGCCCATTGTGTTGCTGAGGAGGAGAAACTCAAGTTTGCTACTCCTATAGCCCTCGAAGCAACTAAAGGGAAGACAAAGATAAAGCCTGCTAAGTTCAAAGGTAGAAAGTTCAAATCTTCTCCATATGCTAATGTTGGTCAAACCAATTCAGATAAAGGTCCTAGGGACATAAAGAAATTAGTAGTATGAGGTTAAAAGGAAAGACTAAGACCATCAGGTTACTCTTTGGCTTGCCAATTATGAATCTAATTTGTGATAGTTGCATTAAATACTAGGTGGCTATTCAGTGGAGCATCAGATCAAAGTACTTCCACAATGCAAATGTTCATATCCAAGATAAAGCCAAATAAATGAAGGAGAAACTGATGGTTTACAGTAATGAAGAAGTGCAAGTAATATCTATAAGGGATGTATGTACTGAACTTTGTTGTAAGGTTCATTTGAGTTTTACACGACACATTGTATATGTGATCTTTTGATCAATTTTGGACAAAGAATTAATGTTTTATATTTAATACTTCTGCTGTACAGCTGTTGTTTAATGCCAACTTTCTTGTCATATGGCATATATAGAATGTATCTTGCCCTAAATTAGATAAATGTTTCTTCTTATCTTGCTAAATAAGTTATGAAATGAAGGACCTTGATGAATGAGAAGTCATACATGATGTGCCATACAAGTTTAAGCCACATTTTTAGAGCCAGGGTTGAGAGACTGATCAAAAAAAGCATTTCTCAATTATAAATTATGACGATCTGGGAACATGTGTTGATTGTTGCCGAGGTAAGTTGACTAATAAGGATATTGAGATTAACTCATGCTTCTGACTTGTTGAGTCTGATAGATACAGATATCGGTAAATCTTATACAATTACATTATGCAATTCTAAATGTATTATGACATTTATTGATGCTTATTCTCATCACAGTTATGAGTTCTTGCTTAAAGACTGAAGGTTGAGAACCAATTGGAAAAATTCATCAAGATAGTCAGATTTGACCGTAGAGGAGAAGATCACGGCAAAGATGGTGTTTCAGGACTTTAAAAGGTTTGTTTGTTAGATATTTGGAATCAATTAAAATAGTGACTTAATTCACTATGCCGAGTAGTTCTTAGCAGAATAGTGTGTTGCCAAAAGGCATAACAGCACCCTAAAGGACTTGAAGAAGTCAATGCAGAGCAAGACTAATCTACCTAATTGTCTTAAAGTTTGGAAACCTAGCCTTACACACATTCCTATATGGAGCTTCCGTATTGACGTAGTATAATCCTTATAAAGATATATTGCATGCTTGTTTTGCTTGTTATTATTTAGTAAGATATCTCGACCACTTTAAGGTTATAACTTTTACTGTAGAGAAGGAGGGGACAAAATAATAAAATCGCAAAAAGCTAAGTTTCTAGAATACCATGTCTATGATGATGGTAGACCTATTGACCCTTCAGATGATAGTAGGGTAGATACTACAATTATCATGTAACCACTATTCATACAACTAGATCCGGTGAATCTGAATCTCTATACCATGCCTGTATAGGAACAGGAACTCATACCTGTAGACACAGAGATTCCTAGGAGTACAAGATCTAATACAATTAAGTAAATCCACTAGAGTGAGACAACCTGCTATCCCATCTTATTACATAGTCTATCATGTGTTCAGGACTATGTTATTATATATGTTGCGCATCTAGTTATTATTATAAGTTATTTCTGGACCCGGTGCGGATGTGTAATAGGATGGAATGAATGATGAGATGCAAGCCATGAAGCATGGTAAAGTCTAGGAGCTAGTTGATTGCAGTGGAACTGTAAATTTGTCAGTTGTAAATGAAGTTTTTGGACCTAAAAATTTTTAAGATACAATTCAGCGATTTATGGGCTCGCTCAGTTGCCTAATAGCTCACTCAAGGAGAAAGGTTGAATTTATGTTACCTTTTATCTCATATTCTCGTATGATACATTTTGAGTGATTAAAGCAATTGTAGCTCATGATGGTATAAAGTTACATCAAATATCTGTCAAAACTGCTTTCCTGAATAAAGTCCTTTATGAAGTGGTCTATATGGTAAAACCTGAAGGATTCTAGGATCTAGGTGGAGTTGACATAGTTTGCAAGTTATGTAGATCAATATATGATTTATATTAAACCTCCTAAAAGCAATACCTTACATTTGATGAGGTTATGACCTCTTTCAACTTCATGAAAAATAAAGTTAAAAAGACGCTTGTACTCTGAGGTCAAGGGGAGTAAAGTGATCTTCCTTTTACTATATATGGATGATATATTGCTCACGTCAAATCACTTCACCATGTTTTATGATATTAAGCAACTTTTGGTTAAGAACTTTGACATGAAGGACCTTAATGTAGCATCTTCTTTTTTAAGTATTCAGGTTCACCAGGACAAATCTTGACACTCATCATACCTCTTATAGAATGCAGTCTAGCGAGTGCTGAGATACTAAAGGAAAACAAGGATTATATGTTAACATATAGAAAAGTGAACATACTAAACCTCGTAGAGAATTTAGATTCAGATTTTAATTGTGTCCAGATGATTGAAAGTCCTTTTAAGGTTACAGTTTTAATTTTGCAAATGGTACAATGTCTTGGAAGTGTGTCAAGTAGACATGAGTAACTTCCTCAACTATGCATGCAGAGTACATGCTATGGGGCTGTTTCACTGATGGTTTAGCTTAGAAATTTTATTTTTGAGTTGTTTGTGGTTGATTCAATAGCTAGACTCATTTGGTTGTACTGTAGTAATCTTCTTACAGTGTTATTTAATAACAACAAAGAATATCATAGGGTTTTATCATTTAAAGATCAATTATTTGGCCTAAAGGTGTTGATACAAAAGGTGACATTAAGGTTTGGAGCATTTAAAGACTAAGGAACTGTAAGTTGATCGTTTAACTAAAGGACTTCACCCACTGGTGTGTGTGATATAAGTATATAGTATGGGTGTTTTGACGTCCTTAGACACTGTTATTAGGGGATCGTTAAGTTCGCTTTATTTATATTTGTACATTTTGACGTATTATGGCAGTATGATGGTTCATCGATAAAGATGGTCATTGTTTATCCTCAGTAATACGCATTGTCATGCGTTGTTATAATACGTATAAAAGTCTTAAGATTTGTGTCGATCTTAAGCATTTAAAGGTCATTAGGCATATATATAGATTGATCTTGTGCCTATGTTATTTAGACGTATACAATTTTAGTATGGATATCTATGAATTTGACATGACATAGAGAGACAAAAGTTTTTAACCCATAAAGGTTCTCTAATGCAGTTTAGTATTCAGTTGAAAAACATAAAGGCTTTATCTAATGCGGTTTAGCATTTGGTGAGAGGAAACAAGTTTTCTCTAATGTTGTTTAGCATTCTGTAAGAGAAAACTGAATTTTTCTAATGCAGTTTAGTATAAAGTTGGAAGAATCGAGACCTACAAATGAAGATGATATAATTTAGATCCTAGTTTACCACACTCTATTTTCCCATTCATGTTAGTGAGGTATTAAATATACATGATTGTATTAGATCTGTATCGCACATGATACATGCATTTGATACTTTTCGGTATCGAAAGCCTTGCAGGATAGAATGATGGACTTTTATTATCTTTGGATCAAATGTTTCATTTTTAAATCTTAGTCGACTAATACAGTAATGTGGCTTAACTGAGTTTTAAACTATTTTAAACTAGAGTCAAATCTGCAATTAATGCTTGTCCAAAGGGGAGAATGTTGGACAATTTTGTTATTTCCCATAAAGTTGGACAACTATTAATTGCATTTTTTGGTTTTTAAATAAATTACCAGTTAAGTTACGTAATTTGATCTAGATAAAGATAATAACGTAGCTCAATAAATGATCTAAATTAATAGGTCGAAGTTTGGATAAAAAATGGATTCCAATTAGTGTGGATCGGACCCATATCGATGGGGAAGCCTGATATGAAAGTTAAATAAAGGTTAAGGTCTCCTGCAGCTGTTCATGTCAATCATAAACATAAAAATTTTTGACTCGTTAGGAGAGCTTACGTATTGATAAAACTGTAGAAAGATAAAAACTACATGTCGGTAAACATTTTTTATAAAAGGTCCTGGGAGATTCGTGATCGCTTAGAGCTCAGAATCGACATCGAAATCAGAGATGGAACCAAAATTAGGTATTCCGCATTACTTTCATTTTTAATCCTTTCATGTTGATCTTGAGTATGTAATAAGGTCTATACTACGCATTACAATAGGTGCTTAACCAATGCAGTAGTGCATCTTCTTATTGTTCATATTACATCAAGTTTAGCTTCATTTCACGTTTTGTTTTGCCTTTACAGGTTTTTCTTGGTTGATTGTTTCGTGGTTGAGGTGCGAAGAAGCCTCTGTGGTTGTGATACTTCCTTTGGTTTCTATTTTTAGCTATAATAGGTGTTTTAAAGAGTTAAAACATGGCTGCTGCATACTTGGTTAAGCTTTTTTGGTGTATATAGTTACGTCAAGTGGTTGCTTACAATGTTCTTTTAATGGATTATGTAACACATATAAGAATTAGGCTTTGATTCTTGCTTTATTTTACATTTCTTCCCATTCTTTTACTCTCTTGACGATGTTGGAATGCCAAAATGGAAAAGGAAATGATTGAAATAATTTTTAGCTCTTGTATTGAAATTTATTACAATAGAGGTATGAATGATTTATTTTTTGTCACAGGTGTGAGCCTGTGACAATTGGTGTATCCCGTATGCTCTATATTTGCTAATTCCAAGCTGCATGCACCAATTTCCAATTTCATATCGAGATGTTGCCCTAGAGTATGCTCCGTGGTTCTGTTTGTTTTCATAATGTTCTTTCTCCATTTGTAGATGGTATATTTATCTGGGCAACTTTTCCTGCAAGGTTATAGATGTTAAACTATTTTACTTTCATCTCTTTTTGGAAATTGATTATTGTCTGCAGACGTGGTTGATTGAAGTGTGTTTCATTTGCTTGCTTGGACTTATAGTTTGAAGATAGATCTTCTCTCATATATAAAGATACAAGATAAAACTATTCCATATGTTCTTTATCAAAGGAAAGGAAAAGAAAAACCTCAACAAGTAATTATTGCTCTTACGTTCATTATTGTCAACTAAATAACGCTTCTCATCTATTTTAACAAAACAAATATGCACTTTCTAAGTGTTCAAGTTCAAACTTTAACAATTTAGAAAATTATGTTTCTTGATAGATATGGGTTCATACATAGAAATCTTCATATTGTTTTCAGAGTTCCTTTTATATTTTAGAAAGAAAAATAAAAAAATGAGTCATAGATCTTGGTTTACATGTTAATATGTCCAATTCTCTAAGTTTCTTTCTTACTTTTTGCATTGAATCGATGAAATTTCTTAATACTCTCCTCATTCTTTGAATAAACTCACTCCAATTAAATTAAGAGAGCGGAAATAAGGCTAGGGCAGCAATATCAACAATATGCTTAATTGAAATATTGTCCTACGATTTCAATCTATGCTTCTAATTTAAGTATAGATCAATACACATTTTGCTAAAGAAAGTGCATATTTATTTGATTGCAAGTGGGATTTGAAATAAATGATAGTGCTAAACATCTCTCTTTAACTAAATTGATAGATCTAACTGCTAGTGTATGATGTTGAAGTACTTGATGGTGGAATTCAAACTTTATATCTTGATAAACATCTAAATGGAGAATACTTGTCATTCCTCTATATAGGTTCTTTCTAATACACATACAATTCTTTCGACATGCAATTGGGTATTAATCCTTAATGCTCAAACACTAGATTAGACTAGATAAGGTTCAGGTTATCTCTTCCTGTTATTTTGTGCCTACTTTACTCTATGAACATCCGTTCATCAAATTTTTGTAAATCCCATTTATCAAATAGATGGATCCTTATATAATAGTATATACACAAAATAATAAAAATAGGTGATCTATTCCTAAACTAGACGACTCAAATGAGGTCGCAATTAAAAGACAAAAAACTCATGTATGTATAAAATCACGATTGATGACATAAATGTTCTTTAGTTGCCTCCAAGTAAGACACAGATGTATGTGATTAATGCTTACATCAAGAAAGCTAAGATCATCAAGAAAGCTAAGATCAAGTTTATGCATAGGGCCCCATTCATAGGGATGGCAATCTGACCTTGCCCAACCTAGCCACAGGCTAAGCATGGGTCAGAGTTATTGACAAAATGACATTGTTTTACTAAAAATGATGTCAGGTTGGGGGCTTAGCCATGAGCCAGTCAGTCCATGGGGTTGACTCGAGCGATCCTGGCTTGGGCCATTGTCATCCATGCCCATTCATTCTTTTTCTTTTTTCATTACTCGATTGAAATAATATATATTTTAAAATCTTGAAACTTAATCAATTTTTAGATTAAATAAAATGAAACTATTTTAATATTGGTTGATAAAAGACAAATTTGAGTTTAATATTTTACTCATGATTTTTATTTTAATTAATTAGAATGTCTTAGATTGTGTCTAAACATAATCCAGAACTCAAGAAAAAATCAAAACAAATTTTATTCATTAACATTACTCCTTTGGAGCTTAAAACACTTAATAAAAGGTATACTTCATATAAACTATTATTTAGTCATTCTTAAAATATTTTTATTATTTTGACTATTTAAAAAATATGTTAGGATATTAGAAATATTGAAACATAATTTTATTAAGCTTATGTTGAATTATTTAAATATAGATCATGTGAAAAAATTTATATAATTATTTTGATTTGATTTAACTAACAAAATTTTATTGACATAACTTGTTAGACAATTGACAAAATATCAACTTTTATTATAATTAAAATTAGAAAGTGATGCTTTTAAGAATAAGTACAATCACAAAAGAAAATGTCTTTAGATACTAAAGATTTGGTTGTCTGATCAAGCAGAAGGCTTGTCGCAATAATCACATACCGACTGACCGACGCTTTATTCTGAAACTGACTAGATACCAAGCGATTCTATTCTATGCTTGCTCTTCCATCATCCTCGTAACATTATTTTGCGTGCTTTCATTAAAAATGAGCAACATCTCTATAAAGTATAACCTATGCCTTGCTGGCTAAATCCTAACCCGTCTTTTAAAGACCTAATGCTTATTAATTAATACGTTACATTACTCAAGAGTGACTGATAGCGAAAGCCAATCAAAGGTATAAGGTGACTCAAAAAGCGCTTAGTTATACTCGCCTTTGTGAGGCTTGCGGGCGCAAAAGCTGTTGAAGCAAACTTTAAATACTAAAGGGGCGTTTGGTTTAAGTACAGGGTTGGGTATAGATATGGGTATAATAGTAGAAGGGAATGAGAATGGGTATGAAAAATAAGAAATGATGTTTGGTTTCTAACTTGGGTTTCTGTATTAATACCAATAATATTGTTTGGTTTGTTGCATTAATGGAAATGAAAGATAATATAATACCATTTTTACCCTCAATAAAAATGAAAATAATTTGTCCATCATATGTTTATTGAGATTTCAGATTAAATCGAGAAATTTCAGAAAATATACCTAGAGGTGATAAGGAAGTAAAGAGGATGGTAAGGCAAAGGCTGAGGATAAAAGAATAAAAAATAAACGTGATAAAAACTAAAACTGGAATGAAAACTCGATACTCAACCCCCTTGGTGGGTTTAGTAGATTCTCAAATTTAATGGAATAAATCCATTCCCCTGGAATTGAAAACCCCAAAGCAAACACTGTTTTTCACAATTATTTCATTTCTTCATTCCCAAACCCTCAAACCAAATGCCCCCTTAGTTCATCTTATTCACATATAATAAGTACTTCAATAATTCAGATCAATCATCACAATCATCGGACCTTCTGTTCGGAATCCAAACATAATCAATCACATTCATATACATATTTATCATACAGAGATCAATGTTTACAAAAATTTAAATAAGGCAGAAAATGAAGTGAGACCATCTAGGTCTACTCACAGTATGCTCCATTTTAGCATTTGCTTCCAAAATCGGGGAGCGCCCGAATACAAACACTTAACCTGCATAGTCCATTTATAGAAGACACACATTGCACACTCATTAATAATTACACACATATAAACCTTTGTTTATGCTCAAATGTATCAATGGACAATTTACAATTCATACTCAATGACAATCCCGGGTATATGTTCTAATATACATTTTATACTTATACCCATTTCAAAATTCACATGTGTCTAATTGAGCATAGACTTACACTTCATTTGAACATAATCTTTCTAAATTCTCCCATCAATCTTTATCCTTTGCATATGTCTAGCTTATTCATGAGCTTATACCTCAAGAACACTTGATTTCTTTATATCATAACTTAATTTCTCATCATCTCTTTTCTAACCTCATATTATTTTAAAATATCCAATTCATCATCCAATAGGAATCCAATTGAAAATCCCATAATGCAAAAATCGCTAAAATTAATTCTAGAATACTTAAACCCAACATTTTCTAAATTGCATAAACTAGAATCTTTAGAAAAATCCAAAGATTCAATTGATCATACTTTGATTCTTCACCAAATGAAGAGATCTTTAGCTCAAATGGAAGCTCTTTTCTTCCTCTACCTTATTCTCTTCTTGAACAACTTCAAAATCTCTCTTGAAGGCCAAAGAAATTAAAACCCTAGCTTGTTTTCCCTTCCTTCTCTCTTTCATTTCTTTTTCATGTTCTCTCTCTCTTATCTCTTTTCTAATCCACTCATTTTGCTTCTCTAGAATCTTCTCATTCATGTTTCTCCTTTATTTATAAGCAAGACAACACTTCTTCTTCCATTTATGCCCTTAATGAGTGATAATTGTCCCATTTACCCTTTTATTTATGCCTTATGTCTTTTATACTTAAGTGTCTTACCAAAAGCACCCTTATATATTCTAAAATAACACTTTCTTCCAGAAGACTCTTCTCTATTGTCTTACGCTTCCAATGACACAAAAAAGCATTCAATTTGGTTCAGTAGTGTGTAAGTTATACTCCAATATCTCCAGACTGCTTTTATTTTGAGACAGTACTCTATACTCAACTTCCATTCAAAACTTGAAAGTTTTAAGAACTAAATCACAATTCACTTCCTTCATATACTTTATATATATATGTCTCTATTTTATCCTGAATCAAAAATCATCTCATTTGGATTTCTACAGATCAAGATATCATCAAAACACTGAAGTATGTTCAGTGGGATAACACCAATTCATATCCTTTAGGAGCACACTCACTGTACCCGTCCTACCTTTTCCACCTAATCATTTTAACTTCATTTTAAATAGCTTCCATTTTTGTTAGAGATGTAGAGAAAAGTCGTAAGAATCCAATGGTTGAAGAATCAAGTCATTTGGAGGTCTAGAGAAGAAGTTATGGCCAAAAGAATCTAACATGTTCATCTCTTTACTCATACTGTACGTACCTTGGTACAATTGCCATAACTCTCACTAACAATGTCGGATTAACTTCGTTTTTAAACTTTTGTAAGAGGAATTCGATATCTACAACTTTCATGCGGACTTCAAAGGCCAATTTTATCGTATACCCTCTGTATCGTCTCACTTTTGTATCGTCTCACTTTCTTTCGTCTCATTTTCTTCTATTTCATTTCTATCGTTTACTTTTCCATCTTTTACTTTTCTATCATCTACTTTCTTCCATCTACTTTTTATCGTCTACTTTCTTCCATCTGCTTTTTATCGTCTACTTTTTTTCTTCTGCTTTTTATCGTCTATTTTTTTTCGTCTGCTTTTTATCGTCTACTTTTTTTCCGTCTGTTTTTTATCATCTACTTTTTTCTGTTTGCTTTTCTGCCCAGAACGTCTCCACTTATAAGGATTATAAATTTTGACTCCGATATCTAACATTTTCATACTATATACTGTTGGAAAGATAAAAGAAAGATCTAAAACTTTCCAGAAGGCAATCTATTTAGATCAAGTCCAGAGTTTCTCCCAATTCTATCGTCTGCTTTTCTTCCTTTCACTTTCTAACGTCTGCTTTCTTCCTTTCACTTTCTATCGTCTGCTTTTCTGCCCAGAATGTCTCCACTTATACGAATCATAACTTTTGACTCTGATGTCACAATTTTTCATATAATATACCATTCAAAATATAAACGAAATATCTACAACTTTCCAGAAGGAAATTATGCCAAAATCTATCTATATAAATCCCAAATTTGCCCCTAAAATTCAAAGATAAATTTTTCATTCATACACCAACACTGCACCCAATTCTTCACTTCATGACAATTTTTGAGACTCTTAGACACAGAAT
>JANITW010132642.1:0-13721 GCA_027564335.1 Erythroxylum williamsii | reverse complement strand
TATGCATGTACAGTAATTTCATGTGCACAAATGTGACTGTGGACCAATCCTATTATGCATGAACAGTCCTATGCACTGCAAATCTATTCCATCCTATGTCAAATTTACTATTTTACCCTTCCAATTGAGGGTGGGATGTTACAGAAGATGTTTATGAACAGTAACCCAAAAGAAGCGAATCGACAGAACACAGAAGATAGAAAAAGATAGAAGAAGTTCATAAACAGTAACCTAAAAGAAGTTTATGAACAATAACCCAGAAGAAGCAAAAGACAGAAGAAGCGAGTAGGTAAAACCCAAAAGATAGAAAAACCCAGAAGGAACAAAACCTAGAAGAAGA
Source organism: Erythroxylum williamsii (assembly GCA_027564335.1). Classification (NCBI taxonomy): domain Eukaryota; kingdom Viridiplantae; phylum Streptophyta; class Magnoliopsida; order Malpighiales; family Erythroxylaceae; genus Erythroxylum; species Erythroxylum williamsii. Next base: position 13,381 of record JANITW010132642.1, on the reverse strand, counting down.
CACGTCAGCAAAACACAGAAGAAATAAAACCCATAAGGAACAAAATCCAGAAGAAGACACGTCAGCAAAACACAGAAGAAGATGGGTCAACAAAACACAGAAGAAGACGTGTCAGCAAAACACAAAAGAAGTGAAACTCAGAAGGAACAAAACACAAAAGATAAAAAGGCAGACGATACAAAACACAGAAGGAACGAAACATAGAAGAAGTTCATGAACAGTAACATAGAAGAAGTTCATGAACAATAACACAGAAGAAGTCCATGAACAATAACACATAAGAAACAAAAGACAGACGATGTAAAACACAGAAGAAGATGACGTCATGTTGGACCCCGAATGTTTCATGAAAGTTAGAACTATTTGAAGGGGAAATTTTGGAGATTAGTCATGAGTAAAGAACAAATGATGGAAATTCGTGAACCAAGAAATGATAGGCAAGAGTAAAGTAAGGAATGAGAGATGTGGATAGATTTATGATTTGCTATGGTGTTTTTGGTGGATAAGAGATTTTTGAAATAGAAAGAAATAAGGTGAAAGTTAGAAGTATGATTAAAGCCAAAAATGAAGTTGCATTTGTGTAGTAAGTGGATGAAGAATAGGTGCATACGGGTAAGTTATGTTGTTGGTGTTCATGATTAAACATGGACTGTATATTTCTTCGAATGCTATTGATTTTAAATGGCGTTGAGAATGAGGAGTAAAGGAAGTAGAAAAGGTGATCTTGGTATGAGTTATGTTACGGAAAGATTTTGAAATAAATTGGTATTAATCTGGAAAATGTTCACTGAGTATGCTTCAGTATTTTAGCCACAATGGTTTCTCTAGTTGTCTAAACGAGATGAATCTTAATTTGAATTAGCCTTGAGATATATGGCTACATTTCTTATGAAGACATCGAATTTCAATTCTGTCTCTAAGAATCTCGAACTTTGTCATGAAGTTGAGAATTGGGTGTAGTACATTGAAAAATGAATGTAAAATTCATGTTCTAAAGTAGGGGAAATTCTGGATTGATCTAGATAGATTTTGGCAAAGTTGGCTTCTTGAGAGTTGTAGATCTTTCTTTTATCTTTCTAACAATATATAGTATGGAATTTTTGAACAATTTAGTCGAAAGTTATGATCCTTATAAGTGGAGATACTCTGGAGAGTATAGATAGTGATTGAGAACTTTGGGACACGTGAGAAAGACCCAGTTGAAACATCTTCTTAGGCACGGTGCATCGTCTTAGTTTTGCTTCGTCTTAGTTTGACTTTCTGCATCATCTTAGTTTGACTGTGTTAGTTTGACTTTCTGCTTCGTCTTAGTTTTGCTTCGTCTTAGTTTAACTTTCTGCTTCGTCTTAGTTTAACTGTCTTAGTTTGACTTTTTGCTTCGTCTTAGTTTTACTTCATCTTAGTTTGATTTTTTGCATCATCTTAGTTTGACTTTCTGCTTCGTTTTAGTTTTGCTTAGTCTTAATTTGACTTTTGGCATCATCTTAGTTTGTATTGTCATCTTCTGTTACATTTTTTATCCTTCATAACGTAGAATTAGTCTTGGAGTCTTCATGAAAGTTGTAGATCTAGAAGTTTTCTTTCAAACCGTCTAAAAACAAAGTCAATCCGACACCTGTAGTGAGAGTTACGGCAGTTGCTCCAAGGCATGTACAATATGAGTAAAGACATGAACATGTTAGATTTTTTTAGTCATAACTTTTTCTCTAGACACCTAAATAACTTGATTCTTGAACCATTGGGCTTGTAAGACACTTCTATACATCTCCACCAAAAATCATAACCATGTGAAATGAATAGAAAAATATTGAGTGAAAAAGTGGAACGGGTACAGTGAGTGTATTCTTCAATAGTATGAACTGATGTTATTCTATTGAACATACTTTAGTATTTTGATGATATCTTGATCTGTAGAGCTCCAAATAAGATGATTTCTAATTTTTAGTAAACTAGAGACATGGAGCTACAAATGGAATGTAGAAGTTGGAATCTAATTCAGTCTCTAAAATGTTTAAATTTCATATAGAAGTTGTGCATAATACATTAATTTGGACAAGAACAGTCCAAAAATGGTTGAAGTGTATCTTTCGAAGTGTTGGATCAAATGGATTGATTTTGGTGTCATTGGAAAATTAAGACAAACGGGGAACATTTTTTAGAAGAAAGTGTTATGTCAGAATAGTTAAGGGTGTTTTTGGCAAGACAATTTAAAAGGACATAAGCCTTTTGTCTAGAAAAATGTGAAAGATAAAATGTGAAGGAGAAGACCAAAATGTGGTCTTATAAGTGAAGGATAAAATGGACTCATTAAGGGCATAAAAGGACAAGACCAAAATGTGGACTTATATTTAAGAGAAGGAGAAAACGTGAATAAGAAGATTATGGAGAAACAAAATGTGTTGATGAGAGAAGAGATAAGAGAGAGAAAACATGAAAAGAATGAAAGACAGAAAGAAGAGAAAACAAGCTAGGGTTTCAATTGTGTTAGTCTTCAAGAGAGATTTTGAGGTTGTTCAAGAAGAGAAAAAGGTAGAGGAAGAGAAGAGCTTTCAATTGAGCCAAAGATTTCTTCATTTGGTGAAGAACCAAGGGGGGGGGGGGTCATAGAGGCCTATTTCAGTTAGAACATCTCACGGAGTACATATTAAAGATACAACAGGAAAGAACCTTTGATACCTCAGGTTGTTGCAAAGAGAAGAGGCATTTTGAGCAAATCAAGTCTTTAACCAAGGAAATCAAGATGGGTTTCATGTTTATAATTAAGTTGATAAGCCATTACTGTTTTTGTTAAATCAAAGAAGTTTCTGATTTTCAATTACATCATAAGTGCTACATCATTGTTCATAAATGGGTGTGAATTCTGCTATATATTTGTTACATGATTTGAGTGATGCCTTTTTGGAAAAGATGCATATTTATAAAACTATGTTTTCAAGAATGGCTTTCAAGATATACGACAATCATGTGAAAAGCAAGTTTTCAAAAAAAGTGTCAGTTTAGGTAACAAGTTTACAAGATTATGAAATACATTTTATGTGGGTTTGGTTTGGTCGATTCTGTTGTCAAGTACACTTTGACTAAAGACTTCTCCCGCCTGCCCGCTAATAGCACGGAGCTCCTTCATAGACTCCCTCATGTTTATGATTACACAAAACCACTATGTGGGATTGTGTTAGTTCGTTCTGTTCACTACTACATAGAACCCTTTGTGGGAAATGTGCTAGTTCATTCTATTTATGGACTTTCCTATTTATGGACTTTCCAAACCATTCTGATGTGTTTACGTGCTCATGTTATATTGGATCAAGTTGACGCATTCATGATTTTCAAATAAGTTGAAAATTGCCTAAATTGTGTTGGTTATGATTTTGAATTCGTGAAAAGACAAGAATTTTTTAGAAACATGTGTTTTTGTTTAAACTCAATGAAAACATTTTTAAATTACAAGGAAGGAATTATTTCAAAAGTTTTGCTTCTCTTTCTTCTATTATAAATTATTACCCACGAACTTTCGAGCTCATCCCCTCTCTGTCCCCTCTTCAGGTGATAGTTAAGAAGTCAAGCGAGCAAGAGTCTAAAGGAAATTCTTCAAATTCTCTATTTTTTGGTATTGCAAGCTAGATTTTGTAACTATGAGGGTTTAGTTGCATTTATGAAAATTAGCAGTTCTTGTAACTTCTGTATTATGAGATTTTCGGATTATAATGTATGGTGGCTTGTAAAAACCTTTTGTTTTGAGGGTAATGAAATATGAATGATGATATTGGTTATAAGTAATGTATTAAAGTCGTATAATGAAGTAAAGATATGAGAGTCTTATGACTTTTTAGTAAGATTTGGACTACATATTCAGAGATAGGATCCAACATTAAGGTAATAAGTTTGTTTCGATATTTGATTGTCATAGGCACGCCATCCTTGTGGGATGATGCCTAATAAGGGTTTTTGGAAATAACCCTACAGGATCATATGTTCAAGTATTATGATATTCGCAACAAGTTGGGTTCCGAAAACGGGTTCCAACATTTGTGGTATCAAAGCAAGAGTTGGATTATGGAATCAAGCGGGATCCAAGATGTCATCACAAAGGAAACTCAGAAGGAGATGACATCATCACAAAAGAAAAAAAAGACAGAAGAACCATCTTCGTCTTGAAACACCTTCCCTTATAAGGATCATAACCTCCAAGAAGGTTATTTAGATAAATCTATCTAGATTGGTATGAAAGTTTCATAAAAGTTTCAGATCGAGTTATTGCTATTTCAACTCCAACATCACTTTTACATCACCTAAACACTAATAATCTTTCAAAAACTAGATTAACACAATAACCAAATCTATTTGCTCCCAACCACAGTAATTATGAACATACACTTAATGCCATTTTCCATGCAAATGACAGTAATTCATCAAATTTATTTCATAAATCTCCAATTCTAAAGGATTTATTCACTACTCATCTGCTGAGAACTCCATAATCTTCAAGCCCTAAACTCCATGCAATTTATGTACTCCACTGTGTACAATGACCAGCTTCTGGTTTTTTTCTTAGGGTAGAAGACACAAATAGCAAAGTGGGGGTTGGTGAAGGAAAGGAAAAACAGAGAAATCACTTAGAAGGTGTTAGGGGAAAAACTCTGTAGACGGGAAGAACATTTGAAGAAGATCCCAATGAAGAATGAACTTAGACTTATAACTTAACCTTTCAACTTTCAGAAAACAGTGACTTACTTCTAGCAAAGTACCAAGCCTAAGTGACATCTGTCACTTCCCTCACATCAAGCTCTAAATTAGTTTCTTTTGAAACTAACTCCCCTAACTCCTATCTTTACAATCCAGCTATCTCCAATTCTTCATTTGATGTCTTTTCCCTATTTTTTATAATTTTTTCCCAAAATCTATGCCTACATTCACCAAAATTTACAAATACAATACTCTTATTGTCCAATAGAATTTTCAACATAAATAAATTTAAAATTCTCAAAATAGTCAAAAATCACAACTCAATCTAATTATGCCCGAAATTATTCATGAATGCATGTACAATTGTTTTCAAGTGCAGCAAATTCACTATTCACATATATGTGTATGTCACATTATACATGAGCATGCACAAGCATTTCTAAACTCTTATTGCTCACTAATATTTATTATTCTAACCTTCCCATAAGTAATGGGATGTTACACATCCTTCTCATATATGCATGAATATGGAGTCGATGTCGAATCACTATAAGTAAGTGAATTACATGGCTACTTATGGAGGATAAAAAATTTATCAACAATGATCTTTTCTCTAATGCTTACAATTATGGTTGGAGGAATCACCAAAATTTCTCATGGAAGGACTAGGGAGCTAGAGCAGACAAACCAACGGGAACACCTATGTCCTGAAAACATTGCTTATTTTAATAATAATAGCCATCATAGGAAAATGAGATCAACATGCTCAAATGGTTCATATCTTTTGTTGATACAAATTTAGAAAAGTGATACAATCAAGTAATGCATCCATTCATAACTTGGAGCTACCAATGAGTTAACTAGCAAAGGTGGTAAGTGAATAGGGTTAAAGAAAGCTTTTGACTAATATCGAGGAGAACTATAGAGATTAAGTGTTAGTCTGTTGGCTCTTGAAATTTTTTTGTAAATAAGCATGATTAAATTAATTTTGGGGTCTCGCTAAATTACTATATGTTGGAATTAATGAGCTTGCTAATGTGGTTAAGATAATATGACATAGGTTAAGGGAATTGAAGTATTAAAGTAGTAAGAGTATGTAAGGGCAAATTTGGCAAGTCTCATAAGTTTAGAAACCATAAGGCTTTTAATGAAGGACAAAATAGACATTGTGCAATCATTAAGGGTATAAAAGGAGAAGATGAAGGGTGGGCTTGAGTTGGAAGAAGCCAAAAATTTGATTGAAGAAAAGAGAGAAGAGGGAAGAACGAAAAAAGAGAAAAAGAAGAGAAAGAAGAGAGTTATGCTAGGTTTTGATTTTTCTTAATCTTAAAGAGTGATTTTGAAGTTGAGCAAGAAGAGAAAAAGGAAGAGGAAGATTAGAGCCTTCTTTTGATCTAAAAAACTCATTAAGTGGTGAAGATTCAAGGTAAGTTGATGTTAAATCTTATGGAGACTTGGAAAGGTTTTAGTATAAAGAGCTTAGAAAATGCATGGGTTTAAGTATTCTAGGACCAAATTTATGCATATGTTTCTTTGGGTTCTCATTTGGAATTCCTATTGATTTGGGATTTGTATCAATGTTGAAGAAAATCAAGGGAGACAAGAGGAGTAAGAGGAGAGGCAATTTTGAGCAAGTTATAAGCAAGGAAATTCAAAGTGGGTCCCTTTTATAATTAAGTAATAAGCCATTAAATTTTTTTTCAAGAAATAACAATAAATGATTTTCAACTACTTTATTCATGTGCATTTATTGTTTTTGTAAATGTTGTAAAAATGTGATACATGGTTGTATAAGAATTGTGTTAATTTTTGATGAATTAAATGATGGAAATCATTTTTGAAAGAATAACAAGTTTAATAAATCAAGTTTTGAAAATGCATGTGAAATATTTCGTGCTCATGAAATACAAGTTTTCAAAAAGTGTCATTCTGGGCAACAAGTTTACAAGTTATGAAATATGTGTTATGTGGGTTTGTGGTTGTCCCTTAAGAATGTCATATGCACGTTGACCAAGTTATAGGCTTCTCTCGCCTTCCCGCTAGTGGCACGGAGCTTCTTTATAGACTCCCTTATGTTTACGACTACACAGGATAATCATGTGGAAACGTGTAGTGCATCATGTTTATGGATCTACCTAAAGCGTTTTCATATACTATGTGTTCATGATAAGTGGATAATAATGATGCATACACATTTTGCATACACGTGAATTTTTGCATTATAAATGGTTTTGTTTGTTACCAATTATAAAATTGTTACCTATGGGCTTTAAACTCATCCCTTATTCTCCTCCCCGATATCCAGGTGATGAGCAAGATATCGAGTAGTCAAGGGTCAAGGTATCACTCTAATTTTTTTTTATTTTGAATTTGAAACCAATCTTGTAAAGCAAGGCTTTAGTTGCATTTTGAGTAAATCATGGTTCATGTATCTTTTTTATTTTGGGATTGTAATATATTAATGTATTTTCGGCTTGAAATTCCTACTAAAGCTTTATAAAACTCTTATCTTTTGATACAAATGGAATATAATTGCATTTTTGCTCATGGCTCTCTCTCTCAAGTTTGATCAGTGCTTTTTTTAAGTTTTCATAAGGGAAAAGTTCGTGTTTGGACTTCAGGGGAAGATCTAGATTAATCTAGGCTGATTTAGGCAAATGTGCTTTCTAGAAAGTTGTAGGTCTTTCTTTTAGCTTTCCAACGGCATATAGTATAAAATTTTTGGACATCTAGGTAGAAAGTTATGGTCCTTAGAAGGGGAGATGCTTAGGAGTATAAAGTGGTATTGTCTGTAAAGATCTATCATCTGTGATGACGCCATATCGTCTATACAATTGTATCGTCTGTGATGATATCATTCATCTTAAGAGTTGTATCGTCTTAAGTTGATTTTGCTTTGTCTTAAGTTGACTCTACTTTGTCTTAAGATAATTTGACTTTACGTCATTTTAAGTTGACTTCGCTTCGTCTTCAGAATTGCATCGTTTTAAATTGACTTTGCTTCTTCTTAAGTTGACTCCGCTTTGTCTTAAAAATTGCATCGTCTTAAATTGACTTTGCTTCGTCTTACGTTGACTTCGCTTTGTCTTAAGAGTTGCATTGTCTTAAGTTGACTTTGCTTCACCCTAAGTTGACTCCACTTCGTCTTAAGAGTTGCATCGTGTTAAGTTGACTTTGTTTTGTCTTAAGTTGACTCTGATTTGTTTATTTTTTGTTTCGTCCACTTTTTGCTTCGTTTGTTTTTCCCTTCGTCTGCTTTCTGGTTATGTGACCTATACTTCTTCTTCTATACACTATTCGTTCGATCATATTGTTTGTTCCATTTTTGACCCTTCAGATGATAGAATCTATCTTCGAGGTTTTCATGAAAGTTATAGATCTCGAAGTCTTCTATCAAAACGTCCTAAGATGATCTTAATCTGATATCCCAAATGATAGTTATGCTAATTTCCCTAAGATAGGTGCAATATGATTGAAGTCAAAACCTTGTTTGATTCTTTTAGCCACAACTTTGTTATGGGATCTCCAAATGAAATGATTCATGTCTCTAAAAAAAACCAGAGACAAAAAGCCACAAATGTTTTGAACAAGTCAAATTAAAATTCTAGTTTGAGGTTTCCTAATATATGTTCAAAAATAGGAGAAGTGAGTTGTTTTGATGTTTTTCTTAGTGTGGGCACACCACCTTTTTAGGATACATGTTCAAATGTCACTTAGGATATCGGGCCCATGACTCACGAGGGCGGTGTGCCCAACATTTATGGTATAAGAGAGACTAGGTTTAGGAGTATCCTAGGCATGAAATAGGTAATCTAAGACATGAAATGAATATGCATTATTTTAAATGAACAAATAGCATTGTTTTAAATTGTTTTACATGATTTGAAACTGATTTTCACAAACTAAAGTTTTTAAACGGTTTTAAATTGAAGGAGTGGAGAATGCCGCATCGAAAGAGAACTCGAGGAGTTATGAATCGATCTTGCTCTTGCCGAGGGAGTACAGATGAATCCTATGTCCCACAGGATGAGGGGACACATTCTGCTCCAGATCCTGAGGCACCTAGTGTGCAACATGAGGTGTCTCTACCACCTCCTCCTATGACTCAAGGAAATCTCATGGATCCACGTTTCTTTCAAGCCTTTGCTCAAGCTTTCACATATGCCATAGGTCAAGGGTCACAAGTGCCGGTGCCAGCTTCAGTAGATAGAAGTGGACAGTATGACAAGCTCTGCAAGTACGGAGCTGTTGTGTTTAGTGGAACTATAAATCCAGAAGAGGCTGAAGCTTGGTTGAAGAAGACTGAGAGGGTTCTGATTCAAATGAAGTGCTCTGATGAGGAGAAGCTGGATTATACAGTTAGCTTGCTATAAGGAGATATAGTTCATTGGTGGGAATCAGTGCCCCATAGATAGGATATACCTCAGGTGTTGTCATGGAGAGACCTTTTAGAAGCTTTCAGGAGGAAATACTTCTCGAGAGTCTATATCCAAGAGAAGGCTAGGGAGTTCCTAAATCTCACACAGAGGGATTTGAGTGTGAGTGAGTATGAGCTGAAGTTCACCTAGCAGTCACAGTATGTGGCCAACATTGTTGCTAATGAGGAGGATAAGTGTTGCAAGTTTGAGGGAGGACTGCATTTGGGAATCAAGGAGAAAATCTTGATCCATAATTTCTGTGAATACTAGAAATTGGTAGATGCTGCACTCCAGGTTGAGAAACTGGATAATATAAAGAATGAAGTGAGCAGGAAGAGAAGAATAGGGAGCAATCTTCTAAGAAGGGAATGAGTGCTCCAATGCCTGAGAGGAGTACAAGGAGTTACCATACTCAGAGTGAAGTGAGTAGCAGTGGCCCTACCAAGAATAAGCAGGCAAGGGCAGTCACAGGGTAAGCCTCAAGTGTGAGAGGCATTGGAAGGACGAGTAGGAGCAGATACACAAACCCTCAATGTGAGCATTGTGGGAAGCTTCACAAAGGATAGTCTTTTAAGTTACTTGGAGCATACTTCTGATGCAGAGAGAAGGGACAGATGATCAGGGATTGTCCCCAAGCAATAAAACAAGAGGGGCCGTAGTTGCAAGCCCCTAGGAGAGTAGAAATAGTAGGACAAGGCCAGTCACTTAGGTGGGCAGTTTTGGAGCTATAAAGAATACTATTCCTATAGGGAGACCAAAGGGTTAGGTGCCGACCAGGGTATTTGTTATGACTAGAGAGGAAGCTATAGCCACACTTGAAGTTGTTACGGGTATGGCTCTGTTATTTAATTCTGCAGTATATATGTTGATTGATTCTGGCTCCACGCATTCATTTAATTATTAGTACTCCTCTAGGGAGGAAAGTGATTATAAGTCAAGTGTATAGGGATTGTGAAATTTTCTTCGAGGGTGCTCAGCTAGTAGTGGACTTACTACCCCTAGATCTATAGGGCCTAGATGTCATAATGGGAATGGATGTTATGGAAAAGTATCAAGTGAAGCTAGATTGTGGCCTTAAGGAGGTGGAATTTGATCCAGGCAACGGTGAGAGGGTGATTTTCAAAGGGGACAGGAAAACACCATCACCAAGAATTATTTTGATTTTGATGGATGACAGGATGATGGGAAAGGGATGTGAAACCTTCTTGGTATATATTATGGACACTGATGTGAATGAAGGGAGGTTAGAGGATCTTCCAATTGTGAGGGAATTTCCAGACGTGTTTCCAAAAGAATCACCTGGTTTGTCGCTGGTGAGGGAAATTGAGTTTGCCATCGACTTGATTCCCAAAATCGCACCCATTTTTGTACCGTCCTATAGAATGGCTCCAGCGAAGCTGAAGGAGCTTAAGGAATAGTTGGAAGGAATGCTAGAGAAGGGGTACATAAGGCCGAGTTTGTCAGCATGGGGAGCGTCAATTCTGTTTGTTAAGAAGAAGGATAGAACATGTTGCATGTGCATTGATTATCGGAGACTCAACAAGGTGACTATTAAGAACAAGTATCCTCTATCCTAGATTGATGATCTGTTTGACTAGCTACAGGGAGGGGTCTTTTCCAAAATTGATCTTAGGTCTGGCTATCATCAGTTCAGAATCAAGTAGTCCGATGTAAGCAAGACAACGTTCAGGACACGGTATACACATTATAAGTTTTTAATCATGCCTTTTGGATTGACCAATACTCCAGCTGCTTTTATGGATCTTATGAATAGGGTCTTCAAGGAATATCTGGATCAGCTTGTCATAGTGTTTATCGATGACATTCTAGTATATTTTAAGAGTGAAAGGGAACATGAGGAGCATCTCAGGATTGTGTTGCAGACATTGAGGGAGAGGGAATTTTATGCCAAATTCAGCAAATGTGAGTTTTGGCTTCACGAAGTGATATTCCTTGGGCATGTGATTTTGAAAGATGGGGTATAAGTTGATCCAAGGAAGGTTGAAGCAATAGTAAATTGGCATGCACCCAAGACAGTGACAAAGTGAGGAGTTTTTTTAGTTTGACAGGATATTATAGGAGATTCGTTGAGGGATTCTCTTTGATAGCTGCATCGATGACTAAGATATTGAGGAAGAATCAAAAATTTATCTGGAGTGAGGAGTGTCAGAAAAGTTTTAGGGAGCTCAAGCGCAAATTAACAAGTCCTCCAATTTTGATTTTGCCTATTGGAGATGAGGGTTATACAGTGTATGGTAATGCCTCAAGAAAGGGTCTGGGTTGTGTATTGATGCTAGGAGATAGGGTGATAGCTTATGCTTCACGGCAACTAATGATTTGGAATTGGCAACAGTAATCTTTGCCTTAAAAATTTGGAGGCATTATCTATATGGAGTTCAAACGAAGATTTTTATAGATCATAAAAGTCTTAAGTATTTGTTGAGCCAAAAGGAATTGAATTTGAGACAAAGAAGGTAGTTAGAGTTGGTAAAGGATTATGATCTATTAATTGAATACCATCCAGAAAGGCAAATGTAGTGGCAGATGCTTTGAGTGGGAAATCCTCTATAGCTCATGTTCAGACAGTTTATCTGTCATTATTGGAAGAAATGGCTAAAGCTAAGTTTGAAACAGGAGGAACCTAAATGTGTTGTTGCTACTTTCATAGTGAGATCGATACTCAGAGAGAAGGTTAGGGAGTTATAAACACAGGATGCAAAATTGAGTAAGTTCTGAGAAGAAATTCAAAATGGCAGGAAATCTGAAGTGTTAGTGAGGGATGATGGACTTATGATTGTAGGAAATAGACTTTGTATCCCGAATGACAAGGAAGTAAAGAATGAAATACTAGATGAGGCACACAATGCGCCTTATGCCATGCACTCAGGTAGCACCAGGATGTACAGAGATTTGAGAGAACATTTATGGTGGAAAGGGATGCAAGTAAGTGTCTAGTGTGTCAGCAAGTCAAGGCTGAACACCAGGTACCTTCAGGAAAGTTAAGGCAATTTTCTATTCCTGAGTGAAAATGGAAATGGGTAACCATAGATTTTCTGATGGGTTTGCCCAAGACATGTAGGAAGCATGATGCCATATGGGTTATTATTGATCGGTTGACGAAGTTAGCCCATTTTTTGACAATTAAACAAACTAATTTTCTGTATGTACTAGTAAAGAAGTATATTGATGAGATAGTGAGACTGTATGGGATTCCAGGTTCTATAGTTTCTGATAGAGATCATTGGTTTTCTTTGAGATTCTAGGGAAGCTTACAAGAGGCTCTAGAAACTATGTTACACTTTAGCACTACTTTTCATCCCCAGACATATGATCAATCTAAGAGGACCATTCGGACCTTTGAGGGAATGATCAGGGCATATGTGATGTATTTCAAAGGAGTTTGGGATGAGCATTTGCCATTAGTTGAATTTGCTTATAATAATTCGTACCATTTGAGCATTCAGATGGCTCTCTATAAAGCACTGTATAGAAGCAGATGTAGAACTTTGATATGCTGGGATGAAGAAGGAGAAAAGAAACTGATAGGGCCAGAGTTACTTCAAATGACAGTAGACAAGGTCAACTTAGTTAAGCAACGGCTTAAGGTAGAACATGATAGAATGAGAAATTATGCTGATGCACACTAAAAGAAGTTGGAGTACAAAGTTGGTGAGAAGGTCTTTCTTAAGATGTCTCCTTAGAAAGGAGTCACGAGGTTTGGCAAGAAGGGCAAGTTAAGTGCGAGATATGTGGGTTCCTATGAAATTCTTGAGAGGATTAGACCGCTAGCCTATAGGTTGGCATTGCCACCAGAATTGTCTCAGATACATGACATTTTTCATGTGTCCATGTTGAGGAGGTATAGATTGGATCCCTCCCACATCAATCAGATCACTAAGGTTCAGTTGAGAGATGATCTGAGTTATGAGGAGATTCCAGTGGAGATCTTAGACACTAAGGAAAAGGTCCTTAGGAATAAGACAGTTAAGCTAGTTAAAGTCATGTGGAGAAACCATTCCGTGGAAGAGGCCATATGGGAGCCCTTAGAATCCATAAAGGAAAAGTATTCACACCCCTTTAATGACTCAGGTAAGAATTTTAAGGATGAAATTCTTTTAAGAGGGGGAGAAATGTTCACCCCTAAATTTTTTAATGATAAATAAACATGATTAAATTAATTTTGATTTGGAATTAATTAGCTTGCTAATGTGGGTAAGATAATATGACATAGGTTAAGGGAATTGAAGTATTAAAGTAGTAAGAGTGTGTAAGGGCAAATT
>JANITW010132568.1:0-13734 GCA_027564335.1 Erythroxylum williamsii | reverse complement strand
AATTTCTTAAAACATAATCACATCTAATACAAACTTCACATACGAACTTACTTATTTCATACTTTTTATATTTCTAAAATTCACTTAAAGATCGGGGTCCAACACACCAAGTTCTTGAAGGAAATCATCTCCAACAAAAAGAAGCTTGACAACTTTGATATGATAGCCTTAACTGAGGAGTTTAGTTCTATTTTACAAAATAAACTACCTCCTAAGTTAAAGGATTCAGGGAGTTTCACTATTCCTTGTCACTTTGGTGAATCTAATGTTTTTCAATGTTTATATGACCTAGGTGCAAGCATTATCCTAATTCCCTTTTCTCTTTATAATAGGCTGGAAATTCGTGAACTCAAACTAACTACAATTCACTGCAATTGGCCGATAGATCAATTCGATACCCCATTGGTATAGTTAAGGATTTACTGGTGAAAGTTGGTAAGTTTATAATTCCAGTTGATTTTGTTGTGCTTGAGATGGAGTTTGATATGCAGGTTTCTATAATTTTAGGAAGACCATTCTTAGCCACCGATGGAGCATTGATTGATGTTCTGGATAGTAAGCTAACTTTGCTGGTAAGTGATGAAAAAGAGGTGTTTAACATTTTTAAAGTCTTAAGGGGTCCCTTTTTTGATGAAGTTACCTATAGGATAGATGTAATTGATTCTCTTCCATTTGAATCTATTCCTGAACTGATGTGTGATGATGCTTTGCAAGCATGCCTAACCTTAGGAATAGAAAAGAATGAATTGGATGATGAGTTAGTGGACTATGCTTATAGATTGCAAAGTAATGGTTCTAGGTATAGACCCCAAATTGAAGAATTGGGCCCTCCTAAACCTAAATTGTTACCCTCCATATTAAGTCCACTGAATCCTGAACTAAAACAACTTCCAATTTATTTGAGATATGCATTTTTAGGAGAAGCAAATACACATCCGGTTATCATTTCTTCTTTTTTGGACTCCTCTCAAGAGGAGAAGTTATTAAGGGTGTTGCGTGAACATAAATTGGCTATTGCTTGGAATATTATTGACATAAAGGGGACTAGCCCTTCTATTTATATTCACAGAATTCTAATGGAAGAAAAATACAAATCTAGCATGGAAAATCAGAGGAGGCTCAATCCTAACATGAAGGAAGTTGTGCGATTTGAGGTAATTAAATTACTTGATGTAGGAATTATCTATCCTATTTTTGATAGTGCTTGGATAAGTTCTGTGCAGGTGGTGTCAAAGAAGGGCGACATAACTGTTGTTTCTAATGATAGGAATGAATTAATTTCCACTAGGGTTATGACAGGGTGGAGGGTCTGTATAGATTATAGAAAATTGAATGCAGCAACTAGGAAAGATCACTTCCCTATTCCCTTTATTGATCAAATGTTAGAAAGATTAGCGGTCCATGAGTATTACCATTTTTTAGATGGTTATTCAGGTTATAACCAAATCTTGATAAGCCCTAGAGGATTAGGAGAAAACCACATTCACTTGTCCCTATGATACATTTGCATATCGTAGGATGCCCTTCGCCTTATGCAACGCTCCTGCCACTTTTCAACACTGCATGATGTCTGTATTCTTCGACATGGTAGAGAATATAATTGAGGTATTTATAGATGATTTTTCTATTTTTGATTCTTCTTTTTTATGCATGTCTGTTCAATCTAGAACAGGTTCTACAAAGATGTGAAGAAACCAATCTCGTGCTAAATTGGGAAAAGTGTCACTTCATGGTACAAGAGGGATTCGTCCTAGGCCATAAAATTTCCAACAATAGAACAGAGGTGGATCCGACAAAAATAGAAGTCATCAGCAAGCTGCCACCGCCCAATTTGGTTAGAGTGATAAGGAGTTCTTTTGGACATGTTGGGTTCTATCGCCAATTTATTAAGGATTTTTCTAAGATTTTTCAACCATTGTGTGCTTTATTGCAAAAGGAAGCTCCTTATGAGTTTACTGATGAATGTCTTTGTGCTTTTAACAGGTTGAAGAAGGAACTCACCTCAGCTCCTATAATGACTACACCAAATTGGAATTTCCCTTTTGAGCTGATGTATGAGGCTAGTGACTATGCACTTGGGGATGTCTTAGGGCAATCTTATGCTAGCAAAATTCTTAATGATGCTCAAATTAATTATGCTACTATAGGGAAAGAATTTCTAGCAGTAGTTTTTGCATTTGATAAATTTAGATCTTATCTTGTTGGCTCCAAAATTATTGTGTACACTGACCATTCTACTCTGAAATATCTACTTACAAAGAAGGATGCAAAACCAAGATTGATCAGATGGATTTTACTCTTGCAGTAATTTGACTTGGAAATTCGAGATAAGAAAGGGTTGAAAAATTCAATAGCTGACAATCTTTCGCGACTGCAACAAGAGGACAAGCTAGGAGAGGAATCAATTAATGATACCTTCCCTGATGAGAATCTGTGGTCTGTTAAGGACAACGTCCCTTGGTTTGTTGATTATGTCAATTTTCTAGTCTCAGCCATTATTCCTGCTGATTATTCATATCATAGTAGAAAGAAATTCTTAGCTGAGGTGAGAAACTACTTTTAGGAAGATCCATTGCTCTTTAGGAGATGTGTCAATGGGGTGAACAGGCGATGTGTATCTGATGAAGAGATGCGA
This sequence comes from Erythroxylum williamsii, assembly GCA_027564335.1. NCBI lineage: Eukaryota > Viridiplantae > Streptophyta > Magnoliopsida > Malpighiales > Erythroxylaceae > Erythroxylum > Erythroxylum williamsii. Next base: position 11,099 of record JANITW010132568.1, on the reverse strand, counting down.
TCAATTCTACATCATTGTCATGCTTCCCTGTACGGAGGACACCATGGGGCCAATAAAATAGCAGCAAAGGTTTTACAATTCAGACTTTATTAGCCAACTCTCTTTAAGGATGCTAGGACTTTCATCATGACTTGTGATAAGTGTCAGAGAATTGGAAATATTCATATAAAACACGAGATGCCTTAGTCAGGGATTTTAGAAGTAGAACTGTTTGATGTATGGGGCCTAGACTTCATGGGATCGTTTCTAATATCCTTCGGAAATGAATACATCCTTGTGATGGTGGACTACGTTTCTAAATGGGTGGAAGCCACAGCTCTGTCGAACAATGCTGAAGCTAGTGTAGTCAAATTTGTCAAAAAGCACATATTCTCAAGGTTTGGTGTTCTTAAAGCTATAATAAGTGACAATGGGGTACATTTTCAGAACCATCAATTTAAATCTCTATTGTCAAAATATGGGTGCCATTTTAGGTTTGGAACCACTTACCACCCTCAGACTAGTAGGCAAGTTGAGGTATCTAACCTAGAAATCAAGCAGATTTTGGAGAACACCTCAAGAAGGGGTTGAGCTTTGAGTCTTGATGATGCTCTTTGGGCATACAGGACAAAATACAAGACCCCATTAGGGATGTCTCCTTATAGGTTAGTTTTTGGGAAATCCTGTCATCTTCTAATTGAAATTGAACACAAGGCATTATGGGCAATTCGGAAGTTGAACTATGATTTCAAGGAAGCATTACAAAGCAGAGTAATGGAATTGAATGAGCTAGATGAATTTTGCCTCGATGCTTTTGAGAATGCTCGCACATGCAAGGAGAGAACTAAGGCCTTCCACAATAAGCATATCCTTTGACAAGAATTCAAAACCTTGTCAGAATGCTTTATTATTTAACTTCTACTTGAAATTGTTTCTAGGGAAACTACGATCCAGGTGGTTGAGACCCTTCATGGTGACGAAAGCATACCCACTTGGAGCTGTGGAAATTAGAAGGGATGATCAAGAGCCTTTTGTGATCAATGGTCAAAGACTTAAGCATTATTTAGAGGGAGAAATGGTTGGATGCATTTCCACCGCCATATTTCAAAGTTGATATAAGGATGGCCGAGTGCAGCTAAAGACATTAAATTTAGCGCTTGTTGGGAGGTAACCTAATGTTGTTATTTTCCTTTTGAATTTTCACTTTTTGTCGCATCTTCTTATTCTAGTTATTATGTGTGCATAAGGATAGTGTTTGTGAGGCATCCCAATGACATCTTCCAATAGCATGAGGACTGGCGTGATCACAACTCTTCAAACCTAGAGATGAGACTCTTATTAAGTGTGAAGGAGGTAAGTACCAAAGTCTCTTTGTTTTATTTTGATGTTCTTTCAATTCTTTGCATGTAGTCCTAGGTTATCATTGAATGGTTAGAGGGAACAAAAGAAGAGTGGACAAGGTGAGAAAAATGATGACAAAGCAAAGAATGTCTCTTTAACGGACATAGAACACAACAAAATGCCAACTGGCCCCTAAAGGTCCGTGAATGCCCACTTAACGGACATTGTTTAAACTCCAAACTAAAAACTCTTTCTTCTTCTTTTCCCACACTTTTCTCTCTCTTTCTCTCTCACCGTCTATCACCCTACCTTCTCTTGTTTAATACAAGTAAGATTTCTCCAACTAAATGCTCATCTAACAAGCTCTCTCTCTGTGACAACTTTGACGTGGTTCCTTGCTGATTGGGGGACAAAATCTTCAAAATCTCTACTGTAAGGGTGTTGGGTAAGTGTTCTATGCATCATCTTTAAGTTATTTTCTAGAGTTTGTGGCAAGCATGAGTTGAAAATTTTTTAGGGTTAAGATGTCAGCTTCATTTCAGATTTTGTTATTGATTTTGGGTTGCAAGAAATTGAAGTGAAGTGTGGATTTTGATTGGGTTGAATTGTTTTTGTGTGTTCTTACCATTCCTGGGGTGAATTGAAATGAATGATGGATTGAGAATTGAATTGAAATGCCGATTGTGTTATTCAATTTAAAGTAAATTGAGAGTGAATTAACTTTTAGGGTTAATTGGAATTAAAGTGCTGGGAGTGAATTCATACAGACTTGTAATTATGTAGATTGACAATGACGATTGGTTTGGATTGAAGCATTTGGATTGTGATTGAATTAACTTTCTGCTTATGATTGGCTGCGTTTGAAATTAAAGAATTTGATTGTGAAGCTACAATGTCAAGATTTAAGCAATCCGCGAGAAAGCACATCAGGCAGTCCTCTCGGTTTGTGAGAGGGAAAACTTGGTTCAAGATGAAACTATCCCTGAACGGCCATTGTTTATCAATGAGCAATGTGAAGAGTGGTATAATAAGAAGAAGCATTATAAGTTTGTGATTGAGGTATCCATAGCGAAGCTTATTAATGAGAAGTACCAAGTACGGGCAAATTTGGACAAATTCCATTAAGGAAAATTGTTAACCCTCAAGGGTGCCTATTACCTAGAGGATGTCAAACAATTTTATGCTAATTTGAGTGCAGTAGCTAGGAAACAACCACCAGTGCTCACCTCAAGAGTAAATGGGGAAGAGGTGGTGATCACTGAGGAGTTGATTTACAGCCATTTAGAGCTACCGATGGGAGGCAATGTCCCATCTTTTGACAAGAGGGCTTTATGTTCATGTGATAGAACGTGGGCTAAGGACAACGTTATGGATCGACTCGAGATTCGAGCTACATGGCGATCAACAAATCATCAGTTTTTTATGAACTACAAATATCTGGAAATCGCCCCGAGGTTAATAGCTTTCTTGGTGGCACATAATGTCCTACCAAAGTCCAGTGACTCCGGATACCTCCAAAATGAAGACTTGTTCGTTTTGGATAAAATATTCTTCTATGACAATCAATTCCAAGGCATTGCTACTGCTAAAATGATGATGACCGCAATGTGGCAAGTGGTCCTCCACAAAGTAGAGACTAACGTATTTGTCTTTCTAGTCTTATTGAGCCAATTGTTTTGTCATATTAAGGTTATAAAAAGGGATGAAGTAGTGGCTCTTACTATCGAGAGGGATGTCATTAATGTTGACAAGATAAGGGAATTTGAGTTGGAGGACAATGCCCCTCATGGGTGGATCAATCCACATTGGCCAAGGCGCTACCTGGATACTCCTACTGCACAAAGACCAAGAGCCCCTCCAACTTTAGGCAATACTCTGACTCTGGTTTAGATGCAAGCAAACATCAGAGGTCTTCAAGCAGAAATGGCCGATCTCACAGCTTCGCAAGCAAGAATGGAAGCGATATTAAAGGCTTTTATGGAGCATCACCAACAACCACCATCAGAACAATAAAGCATAGAGCCTTAAGATTTCATTTGTGTCCACACTCACACACATTTTACATTTCATCTAGACCTAGCTTTGATTTTCTATTGGTACATTGTACTATTAACTTCAGTTTTAATTTGCTTTATTTTCATAGTTTGTGTATTTGATGAGAGCTATGAACTTTCAGGGTACAAAATTAGGCAATCCACACTTTCAGGGGGTTTCTTGACCCTTCCTATACTTTTCGTTAATTACATTGCTTTTCCTTTATCTTTCCTAACATTGAGGGCAATGTGAATTTTAAGTATGGGAGAGGATAAATTAGATGATAGTGCATACCTTGTCTCGCATTAAATCATTATTGCAGTAAAAAAAGGGTTAATTTAACATCTTTCATGTCCAATTATCATTATAGTCCAATTTAATGAGTTAATTGCATTATGGATGAGATTGATCGTGATTCAGATGCATAATATGATTAATCGGATTACATACCTTGTCACAATAGGATGATAAAATGTTAAATTGATTGAATGAGCATGTTATTGAATGAGAAAAGATCCCCAAGTGAGCTAATTTGAGCCTAAAGGATTCCACTCAATCCTACTTGTCTTGCGAGTGATATGATTTTCTCTTCCATGTATGTTAACTTCTAGAACTTGCATTGCATCTCTTTGAGGTTACGTAATCATGTTATGGTATGTTCATGAAAGTGATAAAAGGCACTAGGATTGAGCTTGAGCCAAATAGCTAACCCTTTCTATACATCAATCCCCTAGTGAACCCTTTGTGCCTAGTGATTGTATTTGAGTCATTTTCTTTGTAAACTTACTCCAAAGAACCGTGAACCAAGAAAAACAAGTTTACCCTTGTTCGATGGTTAGTAGAGCTATCAATGTTATGCATTTACTATTTCTATTGATAAGTATACAAAGGAAGAAGTGCGGGGGTATTTTTTTATGTTACTTGAAGAAGCATGCTAATAAAAAAACAAAAGAACAAAAAAAAGGAAAAGAAGAAAAAGTGATAATAATAAGCAAAGCATGTGTACTTCAGATTTCAAGGTGAAGGAATGAGGAAAATTGTGACAATAGAGTTGGTGGAGTTTCATAAACATCATGATTGTAAGATTTGTGATTTCTGCTCTACTAATTGTTGAATATTGAATTCCTATCCCTTCTTTCATAGCCCACTTTACCCGTTGGCCCCATTACAACGTAAGGAGTAAAGACCTTCTTGATTCATGGATATGCCATAGATGGGAGTAATGGAGAAGTAGATAAAATGCCCCCTTCTAGATCGCTTTCACATTGAAGTCCCAACATCTTCAATGTATTGTGAAGATGAATTATTCTCGATATGTTCTTCATTACTCCCCGTTCTCTCGTATACCTTATGGAGAATAATTTTTTCATTAAGGAACTTGTCTCAACACTAGATGAGACTATGTACCTCTGGGAGACATTATCAAGAAACTCCTCTGTTATGTCTGTATCTGGAAGTCCAGCGGATGGTTAGGAATGGATCTCCTAATGGTCATTAGACTTAATCTGCTAGACTGACCCTAGGCTTCATTAGTTGCTTTATGAATTTTCAAGCTCATAGATGTAAATGGAGATGACATATCTATCCGTTTGGTCATATCAACCTCAACTATCTCTATAGCATTCAATACATACTCTGTCCACTTCTTTGTATTGAAACCGGTCAGGGTTTCAATGGTGACACTAATTTTCTTGACTAAAAAGGTGACTTTAAGATGATAATCTTTAAATCAGCACAAATGTAGGACAACAGCGATATTAGAAGCCATTAAATAGTATATTTACTGAAAATCCGATCACACATATTATGAAATACCTTTGGGCTGAATACATAATATATGAAATTAGATCTCCATACATAAAAGCGATTAAAGTACAAACTATCAACTCTTGTGACAATACTACCTTTTGGTGAATAGATCACTCGAACAACAACTTTCCTTCATCTAGTGCCTTTATGAACATCTCAAAATATTATGTAAGGCCAACAACTTTGGGCAGAATAACCAAACATAAAATCAGAGACATCCCCAACATGCAAACAAAACAATTTAAAATACTAACTTGAAATGCCACTTTAGTGACTACATTCTCATCAGCACTCAAAAAGTCCACAAACGTAAGGGATACATCATTATGTTATCCTTACATTCCTTATGGGAATATTGTATGTGACAATGTAAAATTAAAAAGTACAAAAAACCGCATGTGCAGTCTCATTATCACACTCACATGTTGAAGACATTATCTAAAAACTTCATTTAAGGCTTTTGTAAAAGAAAAATCTCAATAGAGTGACTACCGTGCATCACCAGACACTAAACTGACCTCTCGAAACACAAGAACCTCATGTATCTCCCTTATGGCAAGTTTGTTGAATGAAAATTCATCTAAAAAATGGCTTCAAAATGTCTCAATTCCTCTTTTGATTGACAATCGTGCAATCTCGAACATTGAATATGAGACCCAAGAAATAAAACTTGAAATATCTCCCTTATATAATGTCTGAAGCATGAAAATTCATTCGAAATCGGATTCAGAATACCTTAATCTCCTTTTTGGAATTAAACTTTAATTTACTACTAATGTAATAAATCCAAAAAAATGGAAATTTTTACTTTATAAATTTCCTAGACCCAAAACACCTTGGGGCATCCTTACGCGAAATCTAAATTTTTTGTGTTTTTTTGATAAAAAACATTGTAGCTTCGTACGGCTGACGTCAACATTATGTCAGTCATTAGCGTGGTGCACACGTTAGTGTTTGTGGCACGGGGCCACACGTGCATTGCATGCGCAGGAACCAACATGCACCGAATATGTCCAGACACGCGTCTATTACAACGCATGCGCCACCATACGTCCTCCACCCGCGTGCCACGTGAATGGTGTCGATGGGGCGCATGCGCTGTCGACATCCTAGGATCCCCTTTTTTGCTTCGTTCAGTCAATTGTTGACCCGTTTTTCATAACTAGCCTTTTGTATACCATTTTTACATAATTACATACGTAAAAAAAAAACTAAAAATGAATCAAAAATTGAGGAAATCATATAAGATGAAAAATAAAAAAATCTTTGTTTTCGACAATTCGATCACGTAACAACTCTGATACTATATGTAATACATAGTACAGACCTTATTATGTACCCAGGATCAAATTAAAAGGAGTAAAAATGAAGGTAATGCGGAATACCTAATTTTGGTTCCATCTCTAATTTTGATGCCGATTCCAAGCTCCAAACGATCACGAATCTCCTGGACCTTTACAAAAAGTCTTCTCTGAGACACGGGTTAAGTCTTTCTAAAGTTTTCTCAATATGTAAGCTCTCTTAATGGTTCAGAGATTCCTTATGCTTACGATTGATATGAGCAATTGCAAAAGACCTTAACCTTTATATAGCTTATATATCAAGCTTCCCCATCACAAGGCTGACATGGGACTGGTCTACACTAATTGGGATTTATTTTTCACTCAAACTTTGACCCATTAATCTAGATCATTTATTAGACTACTTTATTATCTTTATCTAGATCAAATTACATAACTTAACCAATAATTTATTTAAAAACCAAAAATTACAATTAATAGTTGTCCAACTTTATGGGAAAGAAAAAAATTGTCCATCAACAAAATCCTTATCCAGTGTTAAGATATGTTGTAAACATTTTTATTTAGTTTTTGCATCTTATTTATTAATTGGACATATAAGATATTAATTAGAATGAGATTACAAAAAGATGTGGTTGTTACACTTATAGCTGTGAAAGAATCTTACATAATATTGAAGCCTATTCTTTGACAAATTTGTAGTATATCACATTAGTAATTAAATTATGTATTGCTAGATTTTGCGAATAAATGATAAGGGAAATGGTTTTGCATGCTGGTTAAAAGTTCTTGTTGGTGAGTACCATGGATGTATCTATTGATGGTAGAGGTGGATTTTATGTGTGTTCCATCAACTGCGTAGTGGGCATTAATTGAATTTTGGAAAAATGTGGTTGATGTTATGCATGTGTTCTGGGTTGATAATACACGCTGGTTTAACTTTTAATTTTCTAGACTCTTCTTCTTGGATGTGCGTGAAATATACATGGTGTGTGTAGTGTCCCATATGATTTAAGTGAAGAACCTTGAGATTCTTGTTTTGATGTTCAAGCAATGGATGAACCTTCATTTATCAAAATGGCTTTCGACTGGAAGATTTTTTAGGATTGTATGCATGTTTTGTTGTGTGTCGTTTGTTAAATGAGTAGCTATGGTCTAGTTCTGAAGCTAGCATGAATTAGTCCAACTGGTGGACAATTATTCAGATGTATTTCAGGAAGCTGAAACTATAGGGAAGTCCTTGTTTTATCTCAAGTATATCATTATTCTATTCTTAGTTGATTGACTACTTGAGTTATTTTTATTAATTGTCTTTTAATTAAAAGTTGTTTAGAAAAAAATCATCTAACGAGGTTAATATGAGTCGGTCATATTATTAGGTGTGAAAATCTTTCACAGGAAGTGAGGTTGAGAGATAGTTACAAGGATTAAGTGGTGTTGCTTCAATGTGGCCTTGTATAAATCTATTGCACTTTCGTGAGAGTATTAAGCTAGGTGAGGGCCCCGTAGACGTAGGCAAGGTGTGTTGAACTGTGTTACCAAATTTTTTGTAGTTTTTATTATTTCCTTTTTTATTGCTTTTATTTTCATTTGTGCTATAGACATCCACGATAAAATTGAAAGGTTTGCAAATCTACTATCCCCTTCGATTTCTCAATTGCTATCAGAGCGAGGTCATCAACTCAGAATTTGATAGCAAATTGGTGCAGATCTTAATTTTGCGAACATGACTACAAGAGAGGGTGTATCAATCACCAGACCACCACTGTTGGATGGATCTAACTATCCTGCATCGAAATCATGGATGAGAGTCTTTATTCAAGCTTAGGGTACAAAAGCTTGGCATTCGATAGTACATGGGTGGACGCATCCAATGATCACTGATGATAAAGGAGAGGTAATTTAAAAAGATCAAATTGAATGGACAAGAGTTGACGAAGAAAGTGCACTTGAAAACTTACAAAAAATGAATGTGATATTCAATACCGTTGATGAAGCACGCTTCTCAATGATATCAGTCTGTGAATCGGTTAAAAAAGCGTGGGATGCTTTACAAGCTATTAATGAAGGGTCCAAATCTATGATAGCATCAAAACTATAGATGTTAGCTGTGAGGTTTGAAGAACTGAAGATGGATGAAAATAAGACTATTAGGAACTTTCATGAAAGACTGCGAGATTAGCTAATCAGGCACATCAACTCGGGAAGAAATATTTCAATTCGAAACTAGTCTAGAAGACATTGAGATCACTACCTCTAAGATTTATTACAAAAATTGCAGCAATAGAAGAGGCTCACGACATTAACGATCTGTCGTTGGAAAAATTAATTAGAATTATTACAAATTTCGAAATGAATCTTGTAAGGGGTAAGCAAGAAAGAAGCAAAGGATTCGCATTGTAGGTTGAAACTAGAAAATATGTGAATGATGTGAAAGATGAATCAGATGAAAATGAAGACTTGGTACTACTCACATGAAATTTTGGTAAATGGCTGAAAAGAACGAAAAACTACACACCTGAGTTTAGACAACATGTTGGGAGTTCATCGAATAACAACTTAAAACAGCAAGTCAAAACTCAAAAGGGTGAAAGGAAGGTAAGGAGAATCTAATGTCATGAGTGTCAAGGTTTCGAACACGTTCAAGCCAAATGTGCTAATACTTTGAAAAAAAGAAAAGGAAAATTCTTTACTAACACTTGGAGTGAAAATGAATCCGAGAGTGAATATCGTAGTGAAGAAGAAATCGCTAATGATGCTGTGTTAGTTGCTTTATATAGCAAGAGTCCAGTTACTTGCTTAACAGTAACTGAGAAGGAAGTAACTAAAGTCGAAAAAGGGGGAAAATCAGAGAAGTTTGAGAAAAATGAAAACAACTCAGCTCAAGACCTAATATTAGATTATGACAGTGATGGAAGTGGCCTACATGATAAAAAGGAAAATATTTATGAGGCTTACAAAGCTATGTAAGAAAATTGGGTGAAAACGTGTAGAAAGAATGAGAGATTGAAGGAAGAGAATCTCTCCATGAAGAATACCATCCAAGAGTTAGAAAAGAAATTGATGTTGGCATTAGATAAACTTGGTGAAGCTAGACTGAAATTAATAAGTATTGAAAAGAGATTGAGAATATTGAATGGAGGCACAGAAAAATTAGAAAAGTTAATGAAAATTGGTAAGGTTAAAGGGGATCTTCAAGGTATTGACTATAAGGCTGAGTGCTCTAAAGTGAATGAGGAGAAAAATGATATGTCCAGATCTGTCTGAGAAGAAGAAACATCAAGAAAGAATCAAAGATCTGTACCCACGTGTCATTTTTGTGGAGTTATTGGGCATATAAGGCCAAAATGTTACCAATTACTGTAGATGTTGTTTCAAAGAAGCCAAAGCTAAAAAATTCTATGTCCCTCATAAAAAGTTCAACATCAGCTCTCAGTATCGAAATCTACTTAGGTGAAAATGAGTAAATTGCAAGTTGTTGTGGTTTTTAAATTGATGAAGGCAACTTTGCAACATGGTCAGTATTTTGATAGTGGATGTTCACGTCACATTACAGGGGAAAAGAATTACTTAACTGATTATCATAGTTGTAAGGATGGTCATATGACCTTCGGAGATGGAAAGAAGACTTCGGTGATTGGTAAATGAACATTATGCATTGATGGATTGCCTCCCCTAAAAAATGTGCTCCATGTCGATGGACTAAAAGTCAATTTAGTAAGTATAAGCCAACTTTGTGATGATGGTTTGTTAGTTAAATTTACAAGTGATGAATGCAGGGTACTAACCAAACAAGGAGAATGTCTCGTGAGCGGCAAGCGATCAGCTGACAATTGCTACATGTTGCAGGTCATGACCACCTATAAATTAGCCACTCATAGCAGTAGCATTGATTTATGACATCAAAAGCTTGGGCACGTAAATTTTGATCTCATTAGCAAATTGATGAAATTGGAAGCTGTGGAGGGTCTTGCCAAAATGAACAAAGAAGGGAAATCAATTTGTAATGAATATCAAATAGGTAAATAGATAAGAGTGCCACATAAAAGGGTTAGACACATTATCTCATCTTGCATACTTGAATTAATTCACATGGATTTGGTTGGTCCAGCACAATATGATAGCATCGGTGGAATGAGAATTTTTTTCACTTTTGTTGATGATTATTCGAGATATACTTGGGTATCATTTTTAAAAGAAAATTCAAATGCTTTCAAGACTTTTAGAAGCTTATGTGTGCAGACCATGAATCTGAAAAATATGACAATATTGAGAATTTGGTCGCATCACGGAAGCGAATTTGAGAATACAAGTTTTAATAACTTTTGTGATGAGTATGACATCATTCAAGAATTTTTAGCACCTAAAACTCCACAAAAAAATGGAGTTGTCGAAAGGAAAAATAGAACACTTCAAGAAATGGCCAGATCTATGTTGAATGGAAGTAAATTGTTTACGTGATTTTGTGTTGAAGCAATTAATATAGCTTGCTACATATGTAACAGAGTTTATGTTGGAACCCCTCCCCGGTGAGTCGGGGTCCGACGTCCTACGTGATATCTGGACGCGCATCTCACGAGGGAGGAATTCCTCACCACGAAAGAAACCTCAAATCGAACTTAATTTAACGTCATC